>JAMBLF010000396.1:0-287240 GCA_030578115.1 Leucoptera coffeella
TAGAAGCTGAATATTTCACCCTGTATTTGATCTGTGTTCTGTCTGTATCTGACGCAAGCTTGTAAACCATCAGAAAATGTGACGAGTCTATTCTGCATGCGACCACAGCCTGATTCCATTTTGACTATCTCTGCTTGTTCAATATATTTATCCCAAATCTCACTATCCGTGTTATCGTAACCTTTTGGTAGGTTCTCTTCGATTTTAGGACCCCAATATATGTTGTCAAACAACACGGTATCTTTATTATCAATTTCAGTGGCTTGTTCAATATTTATATCTACATATTGATCATTTGTGGTATCATCTTTCAATATTTCCTTCATAGTTTCCGTCATTCCTTTTGGATATACTTCTTTGCTATATTTATCTTGATGCCTATTCTTAATTACATTAGTATTACTTAAACCGTATTCTCCCTTAAAAACCTTACCTTTTTTATTGTACGAATCATCAATAATTCTATTACCTTTATAAGAATTTAAATTAGCATGCTCTTCTCTTACTTTATTTTTAACACTCGAAAATTGGCTGTAGGATATTAAAAAAACACCAATACTTATACCTAAGAGAAAACTTACAAAAATACTTAAAAATATTGAATTTATGTACCTACTATAACTTATGCTACGACTTAACCCACTTTGTCTATGTACTTTCATTCTGTTTGTAAATATTTTGACTTTTGTAAGGTCATTTCGATCACTATTTACATTATTTGTAAATACATTTGTAGTTCTTCTTTCTGAAGGATATATTGGTATTTTGTCTTCGATTATTCGATGTTCAGGCAACATTTTCGAAGACACTTCAAACAAGGTTACTCGTCAAATAAAGTGTTCTATGTCATCAATTCAAATCATTTTCTTCCTGTAACAATAAGAAATATAGATTAGTCACGAAGAAATTTAATACATATAAATATAAGATGTATGCGTTTCAATGAATGAAAATAACCGCCGTTAAAGGTACGTCACCCTTTTTCAATATAGTGTCTATATGACTGTCATATGTCTTATTCGGCTGGCCCCTACGTAACCGCCCTTCCATTTCACCCACATACATCTTCTCATACACTCGGCGGTTATAGGTACTCCTAACGTCACCCTTTTTTAATATAGCGTCTATCTGACTGTCATATGTCTTATTGGGCCCGTCCCAAACACACGTAAACTGTCCAAGTAGACCCCACGTGACAACCCAAGTGGTCTCTTTAATAAATATATCTAATTTATAAACTCAGGAGTTATCAATCATTTAGGCCGCGCACTAATGGTGGACCGTGCGGGACGTTAGCTTTAAATGGTGGGGTTCTGTCGGTTTTATTTTTAATAATAATTTTTAGTTCGTGATTTGTAACACTTTTGGTGTGGGAAAAAACGTCAGAAAAGCAAATTATTGGTTACTTTTAGTAAAAATATTGTTGTAATGTTATTAAAATGAAATTTTAATAAAAGTTTTATATGTTTGTCCGTAAAATAGCCAATATGAATATACCTACATAACAGCCGAATATACTTATATAATGACATGTAATAAAATAAATAAAAGTTTTTAACCAGGATTATCTAATATGTAGATGTATAATGTGTAGATTTCAAATGGGGATTCGTGATCTCTGACTGCCCCTCTACAGGGAATCAGGCGTGATGTGTATGTATGTATGTATAATATGCAGATTATATTCATTCCCAATCCCTAAATAGCCGCCGTTAATTTTACCCACCCCGGACTAATCTGAAATCGTTATTAAGTAAACAAACAGTTGTACAATTCATTGAATTATGCCTTTAATATCGCGTTATGTATGTTTAATAGTTCAATCAATCAATCAATCAGCCTGTACTAGTCCACTGCTGGACGTAGGCCTCCCCAAGGGTACGCCACAAAAGACGATCTTTCGTGGCCCTCATCCAGCCACTACCAGCAACCTTCTTGAGGTCATCGGTCCACCTGGCAAGGGGGTGTCCTATACTACGTTTGCCGAGTTTAATAGTTAAAGCATAATTTTTAAATCTGTGTAAATACACAGTAATAAAATATAATTATCAAATCTCATATTTGAATATTAATTCTGTCCAACCGATCCCAAAACCTAAGGCATTTCGAACAAACGACTTTTTATGAATAAACACGATAAAAAAGGATAACAAGATGTCTTTTTCCTTTTGCCGTGTTCATGTGAGCGATTTGGTATAAAGGCAACAAGTTTTGTTTATTTTTCTTATTAGGACAACCGTCTGAGTCTGGGACGTTAAAAATCGCTAACTAGCTGCCATTCTTCGCGGTATGGCGTTAAAATTGAGGCTTAGAATTGCAAATAATAAGTAAAAAGTTTCATGAGCATTAAACTGTTGGTTAGTTTAGTGTGTCAATTTCCGCATTTGCGAAGGTATTAAGATGGTCTCGCAGAAATAGTATATGAAAAACAGATATAGTTTCACGAATTTTCACGTTTAGTAAGTTAGTTAGGTAAGTTAGAGGCTAGCGACTCTAGCTCCGCAATTGCGGAGGTAGTGATTCCTTGTACTCCTAGATATAATATATCCTTGATTACTTTTAGCATCATTTTTATGACTAACATATTCAACCATCAGTCGTCTATGGTGCGTCAACAAAGTCAGCAGCTCAGTGAAATTTGAAAATACAAATAATTATTTTCGGCTGAATATGTAGTCAGTTGTGATGCCAAATTGGCTAAATATGTTTGCTTTGGGATTATATTTGGATCCTGGAATGAACCGAAGAACAAGGAAGAGAAGAATTGGAGGTTCGATTTCGTTTTTCTTCGGTTGTAGCGGCTGGCGGCGTTGTTGTAACCATGGCGATGGAATAACAAGAAGTTCAAACGCCGTGGCATCAGTGTTTGTACTTCAGCCGACGTAACCTTAGTGGTGAATGGCTTAATAAAGAATTAAAAAAAAAACATATTCAACCATAAACATTCAGTGCTTGTAAATGGCGACACGGCTTACCACCTGTCACATTGAGTACTGACTTTGGTCAACACGTGGCTTCGAGGTGGCCATAGAATTACTACCTCCGCAATTGCGAGCGGATCTCTGACTATCCCACAAGGTTGAATAGTCGTAATAGTGTCCGGTTTAAAATATTGAATTGTTTTGACTCAAAATAGCTTATATTACAACCTGTTTTCACCTAAAAATGTCCGAGGTCATAAAAATGATACTTTGACAAATTTAGTGTTAGTGCCGTTAGGCTATCTAAATAAATACTTATTTTGACACGTTAGTTGGTGTTTAACTCAATACCTAAATCTTAGCTTTGAAACCTGTCCCGTATTAGCTGGGACGTACAGTTAGCGCTAAAAGTGCAGTCCCAGTAACTATTTATAAGGTTTACGTTTATAAGAACAAAAGACAATATTTTACATTTTGACACTGGCGCCACTATGCATTGTCATGGCCACTATACGTTCGCGTGCTTCGAAATGAAAAATATTGTCTTTTGTTTTTATAAACGTAAACCTTATAAATAGTTACTGGGACTGCACTTTTAGCGTTGACTGTACAAAGAATGCTATCTAGCTGCCGTTCTTCCCGGCATGTAGAAGAAGGAGGCTAAGGGACTAGGAGTGAATAGAATCTATTGGGCGATGGGCTAGCAACCTGTTATCAATGTTTCGTATAAATGTTGTTACAACTTCAAACAGTTACGAATTATTACTCAATATTTTCTCCAAGATTCTGTCCAACCCGTGTAAGTATAACAGTAAAGTAGCAAAAAACCTGATAACTTTTTCTCAAGGCGGATGTAGCGTGAAGAACAGAAGAGCATGTATGAGAAGATTAATAACTAGCGGGACTTATCGCGTATATTTTTATATAATAAAGTTACCTTTATTAACCCATGGCTGCTGCAACGTAGCCGAAACGTCGGGTTAATAAAGGTAACTTTATTATATAAAAACATACGCGATAAGTCCCGCTAGTTATTAATCATGAGTATAAATCGCGAATCTCTTAAAACTATAATGTATGAGAAGGTTAATGGGTGTGAGTGAAGCGAGAGATTTGTCACCCGTTCCAGGTGGCGAATGAAAAACGACCACAACCCTTCCTTTGCAGTCAGAGGTTTAGGTTGCCATCTCCGCAATCGCGGAGGTAGTAATTCTATTGCCACATCGAACCCACGTGTTGACCAGATAGTCAGTACTCATTGTGACAAGTATTTACTGCGCAATCCCAGAGGTACTAATTCTATTGTCACCTTAAACGTGAGCAGATAGTCAGTCCTCAATGTGACAGGTGGTAAGCCATGTCATTTACAAGCGTTTGCCAGTCTCAGCCTATCCCTTTGGCTTATATATAGCGTGAATATGTATGTAGCAACAATATAATGTACAAGCGGCTGTAGCCCAGTGGGTAAGACCTCGGACTTTGTATGAGAAAGGTCCTAGGTTCGAATCCCGACTCTGGCATGTACCAATGAATGAAATTTAAATGTGTTTTTCATTTACGCACATAATTTACAGTCGCTAACGGTGAGGGAAAATATCGTGAGGAAACCTGCCTATCCCTCAGGATAGGTAATAGTCAGTGCTTATATACGGCGATACGGTTCACTACCTATCACGTTGGATGCTGTCTATCTAGTGATACGCGGGCTTCGAATGACCCATACCTAACATGCCTTCGAGATTTCGGAGATGGGCATTCAAGGCTCTGACTACCCCGCCAAAATAAAAAAGGGAGTGTGTACACAAGTCGTGAAGCGTATGTATGTAATGTATGTAGCAAAAACCCGAATGTCCCGGGGACTCAAGCTTGAATGCCCGGCAAGGGAGACAGATAGTATCAAGCCTGCGGCGAGGACGGTATTCCAAAAATTCCAAACGAGATAAGGGAAGTAACGTTAGCAGAGTAATGAATAACTTTTTCTTATAAATTCGACGTAGCTCAGTTGTTTGGGGCTTGACTCTGTATCGAAGGTACGGGATTCGAATTCTGCTTGAGTATGTACCAATGGAAATGAAGTTTAATGAATTTCTATAGACGTTTTCGTAATAATAATACATTTGCAAAATGCGTCGAATTATACGGTGAGGGAGAACATCGTGAGGAAACCTACCTGTCATCGAACAGATAATAGACAATCTTGTAAATTGCAACATGGCTTACCACCTGTCACAATGAGTACTAAGTATATGGTCCACACATGGGTTTGAGCCTGCCATAGAATTACTACCTTCGCAATTGCGGAGATGGATACCTGAACCTCTGACTACCCCGCATGAATTAATGGTTAATGGTTGTGAACGCGTTAGTCTTTTGTCTTTATGAAAACAACTAATATAATGTAACTAATAAAATTTAAAAAACTATGTACGTAATATATCACTATCACTACATATCACTACATAGTATAAAACAAAGTCGCTTTCTCTGTCCTTATGCCCCTTTGTATGCTTAAATCTTTGAAACTACGCAACGTATTTTGATGCGGTTTTTTTAATAGATAGAGTGATTCAAGAGACAGGTTTATATGTATAATAACATCCATTAAATAGTGAAGTAGGTTATATATTTTATACCCGTGCGAAGCCGGAGCGGGTCGCGGAATTTTCATGACTTTTTATGTACACCGTACATTTCATATCACTGATGTTGTTCTTGCTTTAAGCCTTCTTTTTGGATTCAAATAACGCTTTTTGCTTCTCTTTGGTAGTTACATACATACAGTTACAAGTTACAAGTAATCAATTAATGTAACGTGGTTATATTTACGTTAGGAGTACATATAACCGCCGAGTGTGTATGAGAAGATGTATGAGTGTCAATGAAGCGAAAGTGATCTGTCAGGATCGGGACAAATGGGGATCCGCGATATCTGCCTTCCTCTTTACAGGAAATCAGGTGTGATGTGTATGTATGTATGGTACTTTAAGTTCTGTCTACATACATACATACACAACACGCCTGATTCCCTGTAGAGGGATAGGCAGAGATCTCGGTTTTTTCCCGATCCTGACAGACCAAGTTCACTTCATTGACACTCATACATCTTCTCAAAATCTTATTTTTCTTTTTAAATACATACATATATATTCAGGTTCTTTAGTCCTTTTCGGGGTGGACAGAACCATGGAAAGACGATATTGTTATCTCCGATCCGTGATCTCTGCCTACCCCTACAGGGAATCAGGCGTGGTGTGTATGTATGTATTTAAAAAGCCTTAAAATAAACAAAACAATTGAAAGTCGTGTTCACGTCCCAGTAAAGCACGGTCAAAGTAAAAAATATGACCTATTCATTCAATACTGAACAATATTAGTTACGGACGGTTGCTAAGTCTTAGCCCCTAAGTGTAAGCGGACGGCGATTTGATAAAGAAAAAGAATTATATTTATCATCATCATCAGCCTGTCTGAATCCACTGTTGGACATAGGCCTCCCCCAAATGACGCCACTTCTCCCTGTCAGTGGCCGTTCGCATCCATTTGATGCCGGCCATCCTGCGCAGGTCGTCTTCCCACCTTGCCGGGGGGCGCCCCACACTACGTTTACTGAGACGCGGTCTCCACTCTAGGACTTTTTTGCTCCAGCGACCATCAGTCCTTCTGCATACGTGACCAGCCCAACTTCACTTCAGCTTAATTATATTTATATACATACCAATATATATATTAAATATTTATTTACTTATTTAATTCTGAAATGTACGTCACCCTAACAGGTAACCTTTCGATGACGTACTAATTACATGGTATAAATAATATAATATTATAGATAACAAATGTACACACACACATACCTCGTAGCTCAGGTAGTGCAAGGCGACCCTCGAGAAAAATACAGAGAAATATATATAGTATTATATACGAAACAAACGCGTTCACGACCATTAACTTAACCATTAAATTAGTCAGAGGTTCAGGTGTCCATCTCCGCAATTGCGAAGGTAGTAATTCTATGGCCACCTCGAACCCACGTGTTGACCAGTCAGTACTCAATGTGACAGGCGGTAAGCCATGTTGCCATTTACAAGCACTGACTATTTTCTATTCGAGGAACAGTTAGGTTTCCCAACGATGTTTTCCCTCACCGTAGTATTCGACGCATTTCGTAAATGTTCATAGAAATTGATTAAAACTTATTTCCATTGGTACATGCTCAAGCGGGATTTGAACCTTGTACCCCCTAATACAGAGTCAAGTTCCAAACAACTGAGCTACGTCGAATTTCGTGAAGCATATGTATGTATTAAAGGATTTACAATAATTTCATATTAAGACAGCCAAAATGAAATATAATCATTAATAAATAGATTTTATTTCGAACTATATGTGTTAAGTGCGTTGATGTCTTTTGTAAGAGAAGTTTTCTAACTCTTTGTAAACTAATTTGGATCAAAATAATACTTGTTGCTAGTGAGTTATTTAAATAAAACCTGATTAACTGATTTTTTCTTCGATATTTTAAGCATTACTACAATATATTACACTACAATTAAGACTATTTACTATTTATTTTATTTCCGGTAATAATAAATTTAATAGATTAGTGTATACTGTTTGCAATGAAATGCTTTTTATTCAACATAAGCATTATGATCACTTATAGAAAGTCAAAAAAACACATTTTCACATGAAAAATATATTAAATTAGTATATTAAAATTAGTCAGAAATCTAATTAAAGCAGCAGAGAAAAAATGCCAAGTAACTCCGCAGACATTATTCAACACAAATTTAGTTTAATAAATCGGGAAAAATGGGGATCAGCCTTTACCTACCTCTCTACAGGGAATCAGGCATGATGTGTACGTATAACGTAGTTTACAAAACACATACATACATACATACACATCACGCCTTATTCCCTGTAGAGGGGTAGGCAGAAATCACGGATCCCCATTTGTCTCGATCCTGACAGACCACTTTCGCTTCATTGACATTCATACATCCTCTCATACACTCTCGGCGGTTATAGGCACTCCTAACGTCACCTTTTTTCAATATAGCGGCTATCTGACTGTTATATGTCTTATTAGGCCGGCCCCTACGTAACCGCCCTTCCACTTCACTCATATTATGTTTACAAAACACATGTACCATACTTA
Organism: Leucoptera coffeella; assembly: GCA_030578115.1. Lineage (NCBI taxonomy): Eukaryota > Metazoa > Arthropoda > Insecta > Lepidoptera > Lyonetiidae > Leucoptera > Leucoptera coffeella. The sequence continues at coordinate 8,083 of JAMBLF010000396.1, forward strand.
AGGTTGTATTCCAACAAAACCTCCGTTCCCACAGGCATTGACTGTTCTGAATGAGTGAATCGGGATTTCTCGAAGTGTCAATGCGTGCACTGGTAAATGGGTTAAAGCCTTAAGGCTTTGTCAGAGGTCACGTTCGTTGCAAGGGTAGGCTTACGGCGATTTATGGGTTTGAATAGGCATATAGTCACGCCTCTACGTCCGTACGGGATAGGCAGAGACGATTAGGCCACTTGGAACGGGTGACAAATCTCTTGCTCCACTCACACATATTAACCTTCTCATACATGCTTTTTTTTCAGTATAAGGATCATCAAATCACTTAAAAAATATTTTTACATGAAAAATTGTCCTTAAAATTGGATTATCTTAAAAAAATTAAGTAAATCTAATTAACTATTAGTAGTCAGAGCCTCGACACGATCATGCAAGGAAATTCTTGTTATTCAATAAAAGGATCATAAATACATATTTATCATTAAAAATATAAAAAACATTTTCTCATGAAAAAAATATATTTTAAGTTTACAGTTAAACAATCTCAATAATTGAAATTAAGTTTTTTTATTATAAACGGTTTGTATTGTGTATGTGAATAAAAGCTTTTTATATTTATCATTTCATATCTCCTAGGTCGCTTATTAGCATGAACATTGAAGTAGTGATGTCATATGGAACAATGATTAGATCATATACCCTTAGTCGCCTCCTATAAAATGCTGGAAAGAACGGCAGCTAGTTAGCTTTTTTACGCATGAAATGTGTAAATCTATTATACTTGAGAGGTTGCAATTATTGAAAAAAAACAATAGAAATACATGTTCATTCATTTTTTCTTTACTTTTAACGGTGTCTTAAGAACAATAAAAATACTGACGTTTGAGTAACAGTTAGATTTTTTTTCTGTTCCTTACAAATGATTGATTTATGTTTCAGGGAAGAATGTGATTTTGAACATTTCTTGTTAACTTAACCTACCGTAGGTTTATGACTAACCATTTCAGAATGACCTTAAAAAGGCGTCATAATTTTTAAGGCGGGTGTACGTAGTGAAGAACAGAAGAGCATGTATGAGAAGATTAATGAGTGTGAGTGAAGCAAGAGATTCGTCACCCGTTCCAGGTGGCGATCGATAGTTTCCGCGTATCAAGTTGTGGTTGTAGAGGCGTGAATATATGTATGTAAAAATGTTTAAGTGAATTGTTTTGTATACTTTAGGCTTTTATTTGTATATAGAATGCTAAGTAGCTGCTTTTCTTTCTGACATTACGTAGGTTATTATGAAGAAGGAATTACGAAATGACAATATTTTGAGTAGATTTATTATTGTTTTAAGTACATATATATTTAATGACATTATATTTTAATGACAAGTTAGTTAATTTTTTTGAGATTTTAGTTTCACTTTTAATTAGTGATATGTATGATCCTTATATTGAATAAAAAGCATTACATTTCATTCTTTTTTCACGAAATTTACTGTGCGATGGAATAACAACCTGTAAATGTTTGTTTTATATACATTTAGGTCTCTTTAACCGCACCGAAATCAAAACTGATTGTAAAATTTGTAATGAAGAGTAAGTTTTTAGGTATACTTCTTACATTCAACATATAATATACATGTTGGTATATTAAAAGTTATAACATTTGAAAAAATACTTATGGTTCAATTATTTTATACGTTACTTTAATATTACACTTATATATTATAATTGAATGAAGATCGGTTAAACACCTGAACGCTAATCGTGTGGTCCCGGGTTCGATTCCCGGTGGAGGCAGAGTTAAGAACTACGCTTTTGTTTTGCTTTCCAGTCTAGTCTTTTATTATATATGCTACTATATGTATTTATCTATATATTTCTTAAATATACGTTGACTAGTACCCTTAACACTAGTCTTAAATGAACTTACCAAGGGGCTAGTTCAATTGATGTGATAGTGTCTCAATTATTATTTTTAATTATCTCTACGTACTATTTCGTATACATATTATAACTTTACCTACAAAATTATTTCTTACATCCGTATTATGACTGCGAATAATATAAATAGAAAAAAAGAAATATTAGTATAAATTTAAATAATTTACGTACCTTATCACGTATTCTTTATGTTCGTTTACACAGCATGTGACATTAAGATGAATTGTGAATTTCCCAATAAAAACACACTGAACAGCACTTTTGCAATACAAAATGTATTAAAACAAACTTTTACTATTATACGTTTAATAATAATTTAGTTTATCACACTTTAGATTCACTAAAAAATCCTTGCGAGATCGTAATAAAAAATCGACTTCAAAATAAACAACCTCTCTCTTTAACGGTTAGATCCAGACTGAGCGACATAACTCACAAAATATCCTTTAAGCTCACACCCGTCCTTGTCTCTCGCCCGCATTTTTGCAAGATAGAACGAGACGGGTATATTGGTATGCGTCTTTGGTATTTTTTCCGATTTCTTTGAAGGATCCATACTGAAAGATCTATAGATCCTTGCGCGTGAAATATGAGTAGCCTTTCCGCTCCATTATTAGTCATACAAAGGTGACTTTAGTAACTTTGTTGTCGGATTTTATGGTCACATTTTGAACGCATCGTTTCCTTAGTTTGAAAAACATGTTCGGACATGCATTTCCTTTAACCGATTAATACACTACTATAATTTATGGGCCTTTGGGGAACAACACACAAAGAAACTGCAATAGTTCTGGACTGGAACTGGGACGTATAAAGAATGCTAACTAGCTGCCGTTCTTCCCAACTGTAAAAGGCGATTAAGTGACTAGGGGTTTATGGAATATATTGAGCGATGAGTTGGCAACCTATTAGTAAGTTTTTTTACGAGTATATCCTGCTAATGCATACATACATACATATCACGCCTGATTCCCTGTAGAGAGGTAGGCAGATATCACGGATCCCCATTTGTCCCAATCCTGACAGACCATTTTCGCGTCATTGACATTCATTCATCTTCTCATACACTCTCGGCGGTTATAGGTACACCTAACGTCACCTTTTTTCAGTATATCCTGCTAATCTTATCAACAAATGAATAATATTAATATGATCTTAATTAATATGTTACTTGAATGATTTAATATACATAACATAAGCTTCACGACTAGTGTATACAACTCCATTTTTTATGGTGGCGGAGTAGTCAGAAGTTTGAATGCCTATCTCTGAAATTACGAAGACATGTTAGGTATGGGTCACTCGAAGACCGCGTTTCATTAGATAGGCAGCAACCGACGTAATAGGTAGTGAACCGTATCGTCGTATATAGGCACTGGGTATTACCTATCCCTAGGGATAGTTTGTTTCTTCACGATGTTTTCCCTCACCGTTAGCGACTGTAAATTATGTACGTAAATAACAAACATTATATTTCATTCATTGGCACATGTCAGCGTCGGGATTCGAACCTAGGACCTTTCTCATTACAGATCTTACCCACTGGGCTACAGCCGTTTTAATATAATAGAATATTATCTTTATTAATCTGTGTCCATTATCCTATAACCGCCGAGTGTGTATGAGAAGATATATGAGTGTCAATAAAGCGAAAGTGGTTTGCCAGTATCGGGACAGATGGAGATCCGTGATCTCTACCTACCCCTCTACAGGGAATCAGGCGTGATGTGTCTGTATGTTTGTAATTAATCTGTTACTTGAATAATTGAACCCTTTGAAAATTTATATTTTGTATCCTTTTGTATAGTAAATCATTAATCATCTTACATTGACTGACGCTTCAAAATCGCGTTATTGCAATGTTGTATACAGTGTAGAAATTCAGTAAGATTACTAATTCACTGGTCTCGTGAGAATTTGAGACGTAAAAAGTGAATACTACGGTGAGGGAAAACATCGTGAGGAAACCTACCTGTCCTCCGAACAGGTCATAGTGCTTGTAAATGGAGACATGGCTTACCACCTGTCACATTGAGTACTATCTGGTCAAAACGTGGGTTCGAGGTGGCCATAGAATTACTACATTCGCAATTGTGAGGATAGACACCTGAACCTCTGACTACCCCGCAATGGTTAAAGGTCGTGAACGCATTTGTCTTTTTTTTTAAAAGCGCTAACTAGCTGCCGTTCTTTCCGGCATGTCGTAGGAGGCGACTAAAGGACTACGGATAAATGGAATCTTTTGGACGATAGATAAATCTATCACCAATGTTCCATATGACATCATTACCCCAATATTCATGCAAAAAATTTAACAACTTAACAACTTCACTATTTATGAACTTTTTTCATAATATCACACTTCTCACTAATTCACTCTTATATAAATATTAATATTTCACTTTTTATTTATACACTATATGCATTTAACCTGTTATTATTATTATTTTATTTATTCTTTTTTACTCATTTATTATTTCTTTTTTACTCATATATTTATTTACAATACAGGTACGCATTTTAAGGGTCTATCAGAATATCAGGGTTGATTGTGTGTCATTTCACACTTCAACCATACACTGAGATGGATCCATTTCGCACAGGCACATATTTGACAATTTAAGATAGGTTAGTTTTAAGTTTTTGTTGTAAATGTTCTTGTCATTTATTTGTGTCAATTGTGTGCTTTTGTGAATAAAGGTTTATTATTATTATTATTATTTTGAATATCGTATGTACGTTTATTTTATGTAAAATTATAAATCTACCCTCTGTGGGCTGCCAGCCGAAAATCGGCGGCTCTGTGGAGCCTTAAGTGCTCTACTGACAACCGCCGCCGAGCTGGACACCTTTTGAGATTACCACAACTAGCTGTGTGATAATATTTGAAATGTAAATTAAATTTCATGTAAAAAAATTTAAATAGAATTTAATGTCAGATGAAATGAAATGTAATTTTATGTGTGTATTGTGTAATTCAATTATTGTCTATGAATTCTATTGTATGTTGAATATTGTATGTAATCGATGTAAATGTCTCAATAAAGATATTATTATTATTATTAAAAAGTGGCCTAGGAGATATAATCGTGTCTCCAAAGTTCGGTCCTTAGAAAGGGATTAAAGGAAATAAATGTATATGTATGTTTTGTTTGAATCAAATTCTGTATTATGTGAAGAAAATATCTTAAAAAAGGTTGTCTTTGTCAAAATTTAAGCTACTTCGACAGCAAATTTTACCTGTTTTTGCTGTCACATTTCATATTTTTTGCTGTTCTAAGAATATTAGTGCAAACGTATGAATCACCATAGTCATGACTCATACCACTTCTAGTGACTGAATTTCTGCAATGTGACAGTTACGTGAATTTATTATCGTAGGCTTTACTGCATAATTATATTATGGGTCATAATTTCAATATATATATATAAAATCGCAGTCGCTCAGTAGTTTGGGGCTTGACTCTGTATCGAGGGTACAGGGTTCAAATCCCACTTGAGCATGTACCAATGGAAATGAAGTTTAATGAATTTCTATGTACATTAATAAAAATACATTTACGAAATGCTTTGAATACTACGGTGAGGAAAAAACATCGTGAGGAAACCTACCTGTTCCCAGAACAAGTTATAGTTAGTGCTTGTAAATAGTGACATGGCTGACAACCTGTCACGTTGAGTGCTAACTATCTGGTTAACACGTGGGTTCGAGGTGGCCATAGAATGACTACCTTCGCAATTGCGGAGATGGACACCTGAACCTCTGACTACCCCGCAAGGGTTAATGGTCGTGAACACGTATTTATGAAGTTATACTTTCAGGTTGAATACAGTTGATATTATCAGATAGACGCCATATTGAAACAGACTGATGTTAGAAGTACCTATAGCTGCCGAGTGTGTATGAGGTGTATGAGTGTTAATGAAGCGAAAGTGGTGATTCAGGATCGGGACAGATGGCGATTCGTGATCTCTGCCTACCCCTTTACAGGGAATCAGGCGTGAGTTATATGTATGTATAAATATACATTGAATATAATATTGTGATAATGTACAGTAACAATTTAGTCATTTTGAATACAGTTATATTCAACATTGGATCGCAACATAATTACAAAACAAAGTTTGGGCCATACCAAAATTTGGAACAGTCCATTTTTCATATTCATTAATTAGGCACAAATTGTATAGAATTCTCGCGAATACCGTTATTGAAGAATTTTCGTATAGTTCGGGATTAAAAACATTAAGCTAATGTCCTTAAGGGACGGACAGGGGTTTGAAATAATATAATACAGAACATTCACGTCCTTTGATCACTTTTGGAGTGGACAGAACATCGGCGACATGATAATATCTCATAGGACACTTATTAACATGAATATTAAGGTTTTGATAATAAATATTATAATATATACATACACATCACGCCTGATTCCCTGTAGAGGAGTAGGCAGAGATCACGGATCCCCATTTGTCCCGATCCTGACAGACCACTTTCACTTCATTGACACTCATACAACTTCTCATACACACGCGGCGGTTATAGGTACTTCTAACATCAGCCTTTTTCAATATGGCGTCTATCTGACTATCATAATATGTCTTATTGAGCCCACCCTTAAGTAACTACCCTTCCACTTCACTCACATATATTCCTAGTTATACATATATTGTGTTTATAATTATAATAATAACATACCGGGAAGAACGGCAGCTAGTTATCATTCTTTTTACGTCCCAGACTAGCACGGGGCAAAAAAATACTATATCAACAAAATGTAAGTAACAAAAAACACAATTGACAAAGTTTTTTTATGTTTACAAAAATTAGGACATTATTACGCCAATTGAACTAGCCCCTTGCTCAGACGTACATTTAAGACTTGTGTTAAGGGTACTAATCAAGGTATATTTAAGAAATATATGCTTCTAATAGATGGATAAATACATATATAGTATATATAATCAAATAATTAACGACGAGACTGGAAGGCAGAAAAAAACCGTGATTTTTTACTCTACCTCCACCGGGAACCGAACTCGGGACCTCAGGATTAGAGTTCCAATAGCTAACCGTTCATGCCACCTAAATCTTCAATTATGTAAACAGTTTCTCTATCTACACTAACGGGATGAAAGGGTTATAAGACATATGACAGTCAGATAAACGCCATATTGAAAAAAGGTGACGTTAGAAGTAGCTATAACCGCCGTATGTGAATGAAAAGATGTATGAGTGTCTATGAAGCGAAAGTGGCTTCTCAGGATCGGGACAGATAGGGATTCGTGATCTGCCTACCCCTCTACAGGGAATCAGGCGTGATGTGTATGTATGGGAATGCGTAGTATGCTTTAGGCGGTTAGACATGCAAACTGCGATTATTGTAAATGCCAATAAAATGCCTTTCAGAGGTCCGTTGTAGAAAAACAGGTCATAGAAAAATGTATGTATTATTTATGATTAATAACTAACGGGACTTATCGCGTAAGTTTTATATAATAAAGTTACTTTGGTCACGGGCAGACTGCTGCAACGTAGCCGAAACGTCGGGTTAATAAAGGTAACTTTATTATATAAAAACTTACGCGATAAGTCCCGTTAGTTATTAATCATGAGTATAAATCGCGAATCTCTTAAAACTATAAGTATGTATTATTTGCCTTTAATAATAATAAAAAACCGTTTGTTCATACATACATACATACGCTTTACGACCTGTGTATATACACTTACTTTTTTATGACCGGGTAGTCAGAGGCTTAAGTATCCATCTCATTTCGAAGGCATGTTAGGTACAGGTCACTCAAATCCCACGTTTTAATAGATAGACAGCAGCCAACGAGATAGGTAGTAAACCATATAACCGTATATAGGCACAGACTATTACATATCCCGAGGATACTAACAATTTATACAAATTTAACGTAATGTAGGACGCCCCCTGCTAGATGGACCGATGACCTGAAAAAGGTCGCTGGTAGTTGGCTGAGAGCCACGAGTGATTGTGTTTTGTGTACCCTTGGAGAGGCCTAAACTACTACTACGATAGGCGAACTAGATGCTGCTTCTCGACGCATCGGACTCGGGATGAATTTAGAAAAAACCAAAATCATGTCTAATGATTTGGTGTTCCCGAGACCGGTTGCCCTTGGGGGCACTCCCGTAGAAGTTGTTTCCCAATACGTTTACTTAGGCCAAATTATACAGCTTGGCAGAAACAACTTCGAAAGGGAGGCGGACAGAAGAATACAGCTGGGATGGGCAGCATTTGGAAGGCTAAGGCATGTTCTCACGTCGTCTTTACCACAATGCCTGAAAACTAAGGTTTTCAATCAGTGTGTGCTCCCCGTTATGACGTACGGATCTGAGACGTGGACACTCACTGCGGGACTAGCCCACAAATTCAAGGTCGCTCAGCGTGCTATGGAGCGGAAGATGCTCGGGGTTTCTCTGGTAGATCGCATCAGAAATGAGGTGATACGCCAGAGAACTAAAGTTACCGATATTATGAAAAGAATAAGCACGCTGAAGTGGAGTTGGGCTGGTCACGTATGCAGAAGGACTGATGGTCGCTGGAGCAAAAAAGTCCTAGAGTGGAGACCGCGTCTCAGTAAACGTAGTGTGGGGCGCCCCCCGGCAAGGTGGGGAGACGACCTGCGCAGGTTGGCCGGCATCGAATGGATGCGAACGGCCACGGACAGGGAGAAGTGGCGTCATTTGGGGGAGGCCTATGTCCAACAGTGGATTCAGACAGGCTGATGATGATGATGATGGAGAGGCCTACGTCAAGCAGTGGACTCATATCCATAAATTAGAAAATTTGCAATTAAATTAGCCTGCGTCAGTCCTTCTTGAGGTCATCGGTCCACCTGGCATGGGAACGTCCTACACTACGCTAACCGAGACGCGGCCGCCATACGAGAACCGCTTTGCTCCAATGGTAGTAGGTTCTGCGATAGACAGGACCGGCCCACTGCCACTTCAGCTTGCAACATCGATAGACAATGTCTACGACTGTGGTTATCTGCCGGATAATCTCGTTCCGGACTTTGTCCCTTAACGAGATACCCAGCATCGAACTTTCCATTGCTCGCTGAGCGAAATGTAATCAAATTGGCTGATATACAAATCTGTTTTACTTTACATACAGAACCCTTCGCAGATTGTGGTCTTAACCTTACCGTAGCGTGCAGTTTGATGTATAATTTGTGAATTAACATAAAAAGGTAGATCACGGGCGCTTTCAAGCCTTAACACTCAAATATCCCGATAATTTTCGAAGAATAACGTTTAGGCTTCATCGCAAATTATTGGGGATTAATTGTACGGGTTTTCGCTAGTCGGGGAAGTCGAAGAAAGACGAAGTAGCTGCCGTTCTTACGTTCTGATTCCCTGTAGAGGGCTAGGCAGAGATCACGGATCCCCATTTGTCCCGATCCTGATAGACTTTCGCTTCATTGGCACTCATACATCCTCTCATACACACTCGGCGGTTGTAGGTACTCCTAACGTCACGCTATTCTAATATAGTGTCTATGTGATATGTCTTATTGGGCCGGACCCTACATAACCACCCTACTTATTCACTCACATACATTCCTTTTGTCAATCTACTGTCATTCATCCGCATAACATGTCCAAACCATCGAAGCATGCCTTTTTCTTGTTGTCATTCATATTGAAAAGTGACCAAGATGTGTTTTCATATCACCAAGTTTGTTCTCCTCAAAAGGGATTAAGGGACGTTAATTTATGTAGGTATATATCACTACATAGTATAAAACAAAGTCGCTTTCTCTGTCCCTATGTCCCTTTGTATGCTTAAATCTTTGAAACTACACAACGGATTTTGATGCGGTTTTTTTAATAGATAGAGTGATTCAAGAGGAAGGATTATATGTATAAAAACATCCATTAAATAGTGGAGTAGGCTATATATTTTATACCCGTGCGAAGCTGGAGCGGGTCGCTAGTACATATATATAATGAAAGAAAGAAAGCGAATACATTATTCAGTGCACTAAATAACGTCGACACAAACAATAAACATCAAGAATGAAAATGAATATACGATGCAGCTAGGCATCACTGATCCTCCGGCACCCTATCAGATCAGATCAGCACCCGATTCGATTTGATATATGTAATTATATAAATAAACGTAGTGACATATTAACGTAAACATACGCTTCACGACTTGTGTATACACACTCCCGTTTTTATTATGCGGGGTAGTCAGAGCCTTGAATGCCCATCTCCGAAATTTCGAAGGCATGTTAGGTATGGGTCATTCGAAGCCCGCGTATCACTAGATAGACAGCACCCAACGTGATAGGTAGTGAACCGTATCGCCGTATATAGGCACTGACTATTACCTATCCTGAGGGATAGGCAGGTTTCCTCACGATGTTTTCCGTCACCGTTAGCGAGTGTAAATTATGTACTTTAATGAAAAACACATATTTAAATTTCATTCATTGGTTAATGCCAGAGTCGAGATTCGAACCTAGGACCTTTCTCATACGAAGTCCGAGGTCTTACTCACTGGGCTACAGCCGTGTGTGACATATTCTATATTCAGATATTATTGAATATCTTGAGTAAGCTAACAGGACTAAAGAAATACTATGCTTTAAACCTACCTCAAAAGGGATTAAAGGACACATATATGTACATGTCAGTTGGTTCCAAAGTAGTCTAGTTTAAAAGCCTCGATCGATGTGTCTTTGTTGCCCTATCTAACTGATTTATGACTTACTGAACTTTTAACGCCGCGGCTAGGGTGATAAGCGGAGCGGGGAGCGATTTGAAGATGATAACGCTGTCAGCAACATTGACCCTTGCTGGGTTGTCAGAGGTTTATTTGTCCGTAATTGCGGAGGTAATTTTAAGGCCATTTCGAAAATGTGTATGTAATATAATGAGAGTAAACTGTATTGTAATTGTAATGCAACTTTTCTGCATTCACGATTTAAGTAGAGAATCTACTGAGTGATGGACTAGTAATCTGTTGCAAAACGTGTTCACGACCATTAACCCTTACGAGGTAGTCACGGGTTCAGGTGTCCATATCCGCAATTGCGAAGGTAGTAATTCTATGGCTACCTCGAATGACCAGATAGTCAGTACTCAATGTGACAATTGGTAAGCCATGTCGCCATTTACACGCACTAACTATTACCTGTTTCGGGAAATAGGTAGGTTTCATCACGATATTTTCATTCACCGTAGTATTCGATGGATTTCGTAAAGTTTTTCTATGTACTTGATATAAAGTGTTTTATACTTAATATAAAGAAATTCATTAAACTTATTTTCCATTGGTTCCTGCTCAAGCGGGATTTGAACCTTGTACCTACTGATACAGAGTAAAGTCCCAAACAACTACGTCAAAACTGAGCTACGTCGATTAATATATAAATACATTTATATCCCGAAATTTACACAGAAATTATGAAATTTTATTTCCATTGGTACATGCTCGGAATTTGATCCCTGTACCCACTGATACAGATTCAAGCTTCGAACGGCTAAGCTAATCACTATAACCGCTCCCTAATCCATTTTGTTCTTAAGTCATCCTTTTTTCCATCGACTCTTTTGTCATAATGTATATGTAGCGACAAACGTCAGTGTGTGCACTACATAAATGTTATTGACGACCTCCGTGGCGCGATTGGTTATACGCCAGCCTAAGTCCACTTATGTGTTTTAGCGCAATCGTAGTTCAATATCACTTCAGTCATAGTGTGAAGTTGGTAGTGGATTAGTAAATAAGTCAAACTTTAGCATTACCGACAGAAAAGTAAAATAGACGCCATATTGGAAAAGGGTGACGTTAGAAGTACCTATAACCACCGAGTGTGTATGAGTGTCAATGAAGCGAAAGTGGTCTGTCAGGATCGGGACAAATGGGGATCCGTGACCTCTGCCTTACTTTATACAGGGAATCAGGCGTGATGTGAATGTATGTAGGAAAACAACAGTGTCACACTTCGCATTAAAAATGGCCTAATTTGTCACTTTTGCTATTCTACTAACAAATTCACAGTGTTACAGAAGTGATATTGAACTGATATTTTGCTAAAACATTAGTGTATTTAATCCCTGATCACTGATCGTGAGGTCTAACTAATTTGACTTTTCAATATATATTTAGGGGGTTGTGATGTCATATGGTACCTTACTGATGTTGCAAACCTCCTTCGACATGTCGGGAAGAACGGCAGCTAGTTAGCAATCTTTTGAAGCACTTGACACATTCTATATACATTTTCGTAATAAAAATAAATGTACCAAAATCATCGAATTATACGGTGAGGGAAAACATCGTGAGGATTTCCTTCCCAGAACAGGTAATAGTCAGTGTTTGTAAATGGCGACATGGCTTACCACCCGTCACATTGAGTACTGACTATCTAGTCAACGCGTGGGTTCGAGAATCCATAGAATTACTACCGTCGCAACAGCGGAGATGGAAACATGAACCTCTGACTACACCGCAAGGGTTAATGGTGGTGAAAGCGTCTGTTTTTTTTATGTTTTATGGAACATTGGTATTCAATACATTCCTTTTACCCCGTGACACTTTGTCGCCTCCTACGCCTTGCCGAGAAGAACGGCAGGTAGTTAGCATTCTATTGCTTAACAGGATAGGCGGATACTATTAGGCCACCTGAAACGGGTGACAAATCTCTTGCTTCACTCACACCCATTAACCTTCTCATACATGCTCTTCTGTTCTTCACGCTACACCCGCCTTGAGAATGTCTCCAATTTGATCTGTATAAGTTTATCATGTATACATATAAACTATAGGACATTTTGGTTCAAGGGACCACTCTATTACCGCGGTGGTCCTTTGAAAAAAGGGTCACGGGAATTTTTGGAAGGTGACTCATTGAGTGTTGTCAGGTGAAATAAGTTTACTTGGAAATGGGGTATTTTGGAGTGTGGTTAGGGTAAAATGGGTAGGTTTTTTGTGTGACGTTATTCTTAATTTAGATCATATTGTATTAAATTTAGATTTATATTAAACGTTTTATTTTTTATCACTCGATAAATAAATAGTTTGACTAAAGCTATACTCATACATATTAATATTTAGTTTTAATATACATAATCTATAGCTATATCTCTATGTTTATAAACTAACATATAAAAATTAAATATAAAAAGAACGATAATGACAATTTATAATCATATCACGCGCATTTCTGAGCAGAGACGTATGCAGACAATATCACGAATCCCTAATTCCCTCGATCCAATCAAATCACTTTCGCTTCAATTACATCCTTTTCCAATTATATCTTCTTAAACATTCCATTTTTCTTGCTTTGATTCTATTATCGTCCTTTTCAATATGGCGTCTATCGGACTATCTTGCTTAAGCGCCATTGCATAACTTCAGGAAAGCGATTCAAAGTTTTAAAAAATTATATTTATTTATTGATGAATAAATACGTACTATTATGATAGAAATGTGTATGGTTAAAACTCTTAGGTTAGTAATTATATAATTAGGTATAAATCGTACTTAGCGAAATTCAATTAGTCTTGTATTAACATTTGCCGCGAGCGCAACCCAAATAAACAGGTTTGGGAACAAAGTCTTTTTTTGTAAAGGAGGGTCCTAATCCTAACAGTACCTAACAGTACCTAATCAACAACCAGACTGGAAAGCAGAAGAAAAGCATAGTTCTTAACTCTGCCTCCACCGGGAACCTCACGATTAGCGTTGACGACGTTAACCGATCGCGCCACGGAGGTAGTCGATGTGGCAATAAAATTCTGTTACCCTGGTATCCCCATTTAAATACTCCTGTCTTATCTCGATCCCTGCCTACCCCCAGTGGCGACACGGGTCAATAATAGTCCCCTGTTATCTTTAGAAGTGTCGGCCACTTACACTACTACAGATATAGAACATTCACGTCCTTTAATCACGTTGGGATGGACAGAATTTGAGGGCATAATATTATTAAACTTTAATAATTATTTAATGACAAATTTTAACGGCCTCCGTGGCGCAATGGGTTAGACACCTGAACGCTTATCGTGAGGTTTGATTCCCTGTGGAGGCAAAGTTAAGAACTACGCTTTTCTTCTGCTTTCCAGTCTGGTCGTTGATTATATATGCTATATATGTATTTATCTATGTATAATATGTATATGTTTCTTAAATATACATTAACTAATACGTAGTAACGTTACCAAGGGGCTAGTATAATTGGTGTAATAATTTCCAAATATTATTATTATTAAAAATACATTTACGAAATGCGTCGAATATTACGGTGAGGGAAAACATGGTGAGGAAACCTACCTGTTCCCCGAACAGGTAATAGTTAGTGATAGCAAATGGCGCCAATGTTTTAACCCCCTGCCAAATTGAGTACTGACTATTTGGTCAACAACGACGTGGGTTCGAGGTGGCCATAGAATTACTACCTTAGCAATTGCGGAGGTGGACACCTGAACCTAATCCTGCCAGGGTTAATGGTCGTGAACGTGATTGTCTTTTATTTGTTTGTCTTTCACATTTCGTTGGTCACACCGCGGAGATATAATATCTCCTAGGTCACTTTTTAGCATGAATTTGGAGTTGTGATCTCATATTATGGAATATTGATGAAAGATAGCTAGTCAATTGCTCAATAGATTTTACTAAAGCTTAGTCTCTTAGTAGTCTCCTACGGCGGTAAAATCCGACTAAGGGACTAGGAGTGTATAGAATCTATTGGGCTATAGACTAGCAACCTGTCACCAATATTCCACATGAAACAAATAATAATATCAAAACCTCTATATACATGCTACTAAGTGATCAAAAAGATTTATTCATGTCTCCAAGGTTCTGTCCTACCCGAAACGGATTATATGACGTAAATGTATATGTATGTATGTTAGTATGTATGTATGTTTTATTCACAGCCTTAAAACATACACAACACAAAACGTTTACAATCAAAACTAACAAATTAAGCCTTTTTACTATTATAGCTTTAACTAATAATCATCTAGATTAACAGATAGCAGTTTATGTCCCTGCCTATTGCCTATCCTTCGCAATAGGCAATAGTCATAAAAGCTCAGCGGATTAAGTTATGACCGGCTCGAGCGGTGGCCAATAGCGAAAACATAATAAACTTGACATATTACACGGCGTGTCAGACAGTGGTTTTTGTAACTTAAAGCACCTTGGTTCTACTAACTGGGTGGTAATATAATATAATAGTATGTATATTTTATTTTCATAATATTTGGACATTATTACACTAATTGACTGGCCCCTTGCTAAATACATTTAAGACTTGTGTTAAGGGTACTGGTCAACGTATATTTAAGAAATATATACTTCTTATATATGGATAAATGCATATATAGTAAACATAATCAAATACCAGACTGGAAATCAGAAGAAAAGCGTAGTTTGTAACTCTGCCTCCACCGATAATGTTACCACGATTACCGTTCAGGTGGCTAACCGATCGCGCCACGGAGGTCCTCAAAAGAATATTTTTAACATACTAATTACATCCATAAGTATTCCTAAGAATGGACGGGAATGGTAATCGGCATGAGGCTATGTCTCTGCCTATCCTGCTGGGAAAAGAGGAGTGAATATATATATGTATAATGCAATGCACCAATGAGTTAATAATTGATGAGGATATGTTAATTATTTCACCTGAGAGATTAGACAATAATATGTAGCTAAAGGTGTATTAAGTAGATACAATGGTATAAATGTAACGAATATTTTATCTAAACTTTTTTGGATTGTTAAATATATGTCAATGTTAAATATGAATACCAAAAACATACAGCCCTCTTAAATAAAAATAAAATGTATGTTTCACAACTATATCCTTTTAAATAGTAGATATACATATATATATACATATACATATATATATATATATATATATATATATATATATATATATATATATATATATATATATATATATATATATATATATATATATATATATATATAATACCTAACAAAAACACAAAGACAAGTCTTCTCTTCAAAAAAATAATACATCTTGGTGTGTTATATTTTACGATATAGTAGAATCAACCTCAGTGTGATGTTCACATTATAGGTAGTAGTGTTGCTTATGCCTTTTTTGTGATGTCGATGTTTTGTTTTGTTATAAAAAGCGACAAACGAGTAGGGTACGCCCGCAGTTGCGGTTTAGGGATGGGCTAAGTTTCTTGGGAATGCGGGTTTATCGATATCGATAGTAATATGTATACTGTAGAATTATTTATTATGTATTTGATGCGTTTATGTGTTTTATTTAAGTGTGTTAAGTTACTTATTAGTAGTCTTTTTAATTATGGTGTCAGTAATAAAAGTTAAGTTCCCTAAGCAAGTTAATTAGTATTATTTTTAAGATAGAAACTCTTCTTAGTTATGTGTAATTGATATCTGAACTATGACATACATAATAATTCTTTACCTTAATTTTTATTTAAACCTAGTATTATTATTATTATTATCTTCTAACCACATGTGGAAAAAATGCCTAATAGTAACATTATATATATACATATATTACATATATTTACACGGCTTCACGTCTCCGAGAAGGTAGCCAGAGACTATCGATCGCCACCTGAAACGATCATGACAAATCTCTCTTGTGTCAATCACACTCATTAACCCTCACGCTACTTACACTAGCCTTGAAAAAATGTCTCCAATTTCATCTGTATATGTTCTACGCGGCCTACGCCGCCCAACTCTACTTTCCACTTTGGCTCTATAAATTCCAGTTTTAAGAGATTCGCAATTTATACTCATGATTAATAACTAGCGGGACTTATCGCGTATGTTTTTATATAATAATCAGTCTGCCCGAGACCATGGCTACTGCAACGTAGCCGAAACGTCGGGTTAATAAAGGTAACTTTATTATATAAAAACATACGCGATAAGTCCCGCTAGTTATTAATCATGCCTATAAATTCCTTTCGTAACCCTCCTATCATAATGTAAAAAATGTATCGATAAATCGACTCTGTCACTGCCCATGCCTACAAAATAACTTTATCCTTCAGAATGACGTTATTATAGGTGCAGAGTCTCAAATGCTGTGATTTTTTTGAATCTTTTACAAAACAAGCAAAGACTGATGCCGATACTTATCTACAAATACATGCATACATATATTGAAAAAGTGTGACGTTAGGAGTACCTATAACCGCCGAGTGTGTATGAGAAGATGTATGAGTGTCAATGAAGCGAAAGTGGTCTGTCAGGATTGGGATGAATGGGGATCCGTGATCTCTGCTTAACCCTCTATAGAGAATCAACCGTGATGTGTATGTATGTATGTTCATACATATATTCACACCTCTATGTTCCTAATGGAATAGGCAGAGACTATAGGTCACCTTGAAAGGGTGACAAATCTCTTGCTTCACTCACAGCCATACATGCTCATCTGATCTTCATGCTATACATTTCAAGGCCTGTAATCTCTTTAGGAGTGGACAGTCCCTCAGAGACAATGCCTTTAGCATAACTGTAGGTTGTGATTTCATTTCGGTATTTTACTATACAGGGTGGCGCATTCAAAACGGTCAGTATGGGAAAGTGTGAAACTATAAGAGATATGAAGATTTGTTCTTAGGAACCATGTCACCGATTTTGATAAAAAGAAAAACTGCATTCATACTTTCTTTGAAAAAACAACTGTATCCAGTACGGGAATCGAACCCGGTTGCTTTGAAAAAATAAATTGGCCCTTTTCACTTTTTCTTTTTAAATATCAATTGTGTAGGTCTTAAGCTGTAAATTTCTCTATGAAACATGTTGTCGAAAATGAATAAAATCCATTTTTTTGGCATACTTTAGTTTATCATAGTAGGTTTTCTACGTGACCACCGTTGTTTTCAATAGAATATTCAACACGTTTAGGTAAGGATCTTACTATTGAATTTTGTATTTTCATGTGGTGAATTTGCGTTACAATTGACTTTATTGCTACTTTTAGGTCTTCAATGGTGTCATAGCTTGTTTTGTAAAATTCATCCTTAACGTAATCCCACAAGAAATTGTCTAATATGGTTTAACATGTCGCTTTAAGTGGACTTTTCAATAGATTGTTAGTTTTTGATTACTGTAGATAACAAAACCTCCTTAAAGGATTAATGCAATGCTAATGCCACATGATATGGTGTATGTAACAAGTAGAGAAGTACAAAACTACAAACAGCCATAAAGACAATTTTACATGTCTGTTAAATATTGTTACGGTGTATGTAAATTATGTACTATGATAAACTAAAGTACGCCAAAACAATGCATTTTATTCATTTTCGACAACATGTTTCATAGAGAAATTTACAGCTTAAGACCTACACAATTGATATTTAAAAAGAAAAAGTGAAAAGGGCCAATTTATTTTTTCAAAGCAACCGGGTTCGATTCCCGTACTGGATACAGTTGTTTTTTCAAAGAAAGTATGAATGCAGTTTTTCTTTTTATCAAAATCGATGACATGGTTCCTAAGAACAAATCTTCGTATCTCTTATAGTTTCAGACTTTCCCATACTGACCGTTTTGAATGCGCCACCCTGTATATATAAGTCACATTGAATACTAACTATCTGTTCAACACATGGGTTCGAGGTGGCCATAGAATTACTACCTCCGTGATTGCGAAGATGGATACCTAAATCTCTGATTACAATTGCAATGGTTGAGGGCCGTGAACGCGTTTGTCATTTGTATTTTTAATTCCCCTATGTAAATTAAAAGATTTTTGAAATTTCATTAATTGGTTGGCCAGAGCCGGGATTCGAACCTAGGACCTCTAATAAGAAGTCAAAGGTCTTGACTTGGCAACAGTCTCATATAATATAACATATTGTAGGATACTATTACACCAATTGTACTAGCCCCTTGCTAAGTACATTTAAGACTTGTATTAAAGGTACTAGTCAACGTATATTTAATTAAGAAATATAAACTTATTATACACAGAAAAATACTTATACTCGTATAGTATATACAACCAACGAGCAGACTGGAAAGCAGAAGAAAAGCGTAGTTCTTAACTCTGCCTCTGGGAATCTTTGGGACCTCACGATTAGCGTTCAGGTGGCTAACCAATCGCGCCACAGAGGTCGTCAAAATATATGGTATGTACCCATGGTGTGAGGAATGCCAATATGATCCATACACACATATATTTGAGCGCGGAATAAACCTGCATCATTTATTAACAGCTAAAAACGCATTCGGTTTTTGCATAATGATTTCTTTTAGGGTTGCCACGTTGGTTATTAAATATATTTAAAAAAAGAAACAATTGAACATATGGAACACATATTGACATTATGAAAACAATTAGCACGCTGAAGTGGAGGTGGGCTGGTCACGTATGCAGAAGGACTGATGGTCGTTGGAGCAAAAAAGTCCAAGAGTGGAGACCGCGTTAAGGTGGGAAGACGACCTGCGCAGGTTGGCCGGCATCGAATGGATGCGAACGGCCACTGACAGGGAAAAGTGACGTCATTTGGGGGAGGCCTGTGTCCAACTGTGGATGCATACAAGCTGATGATGATGATGAATTGAACATATTGAGTTAGAAATTCATTCATCCAAGCATGTTGTAGAAGGCGACTGCGGGGATTGGGTTCAATTTAATCTATTAGGTTATAGATGTGTTACGATAAATATCGGGAATATGATGGTATATAATAAAAAATGGAGTACGGGTTTCCAAAAATGTGTTGCCAGCCAATCAGCCAATAGATTTAATTTATAGTCTATTCGCGTTAAGTAAATAGTGACGTCGTGATACTAAGACGTTAAACTGACCAATGAGACGTTAGTAAATGAGAAAACAATTCACATCGACCAATTGCAGACGACAGTTGTCACGTCTCATTGGTCAAATCGTTGGGACATGATGACATCACTATTTTCTTTATGCGAATGTACTATAATTACATTTTTAGTCCGTTAGTCGCATGGAGTCATTAATAAGAGGAGTGGGCCTTACGCAGTATTTGTATGGAAACTAGTGTGGCATTGCACCGGGTGAAACGAGGTACACCAGACGGAGGGGAGATATTACAACCAATCAAAACACGGCATCGGCCAATCAAATCAGGCATATTCTTTCTACTACACATTTTTAGACTCCGCACCAATTAAAACACGCCATTTGGCCTCCGCACCGCGTAACGGGGACCGCTCCTTTCGCCGGGTCCTCTGTATATTTAGTTCGTGGTTAGTCGCCTCTTACGATAAGTGGAGAAGAATAACAGCTAGTTAACAATCGATGTGTCCCAGATTAAAATTGAATGTATATAGAATATGTTTTAATTTTAATATAATGTTGAATATGTTATAACGTAAAGTGCCAACAAATAAATAAATACACACATTTGTAATCCATTATAAAGTGAACCTACAAATTCCATTGGTGTTACCATTAAATAATTATTCAAGATGGCCGACTCGATCAAAGACTATTAAATAATTACTAAGTATAGCCTTAATAAAAATTGTAAAATGAGAAACATTTTTAAAGAAACCTCCTAGAACAGAATAACTTAATTTACAGTCGCTAACTGTGAGGGAAAACATCGTGAGGAAACCTGCCTATCCCTCAGGATAGTCAGTGCCTATATACGGCGATACGGTTCACTAACTATCACGTTGGGTGCTGTCTATCTAGTGATACGCGGGCTTCGAATGACCCATACCTAACATGCCTTCGAAATTTCTGAGATTGGCATTCAAGCCTCTGACTACTCCGCCATAATAAAAAAGGGAGTGTGTATACACAAGTCGTGAAGCGTATGTTATGTTTATGCTCCTGGAACATAACCTATGAAATCCCTAAAATAAAATTAAAGCAGCCGGCTACATTTAAATTGTCCCTTCGCGACACCCCTATATACCTACAATTCAATACCCCCCGCGTCCAAACACTCGAACGCCAGCGCGATAAATAAACAAAAACAAACATTATTATGAATTCGCAGAATCAAGCGTCAATATTTTAATAAAAAATAAATATCAACTAACTGACCAAGTTATTGCGGAGATTTAGTAGAGAATTAATTTCGGTCCAGATGATTGAGTGTATGGTTTGTGTGTATGTATGTATGTTTATGTATAATTAAGACCTATGATAAACCTTTGCGAGGTAGTCAGAGGTTCGCAATAGCTAAGGTAGTAATTCCATGGCCGCCTCGAACCCATGTGTTGACTAGACAATACTCAATGAGACAGGTGGTAAGCCATGTCGCCATTTACAAGCACTAACTATTAGCTGTTCGGGGAACGGGTAGGTTTCCTCACGATGTTTTCCGTCACCGTAGCATTCGACGCATTTCGTAAATGTGTTTTTATTAGGAAAATGTACATAGAAATTCATTAATCTTTATTTTCATTGGTACATGCTTAAGCGGGATTTGAACCCTGTACCCACTGATACAGAGTCAAGCCCTTTTTATTATATAATTAAATGAAATGTATTTTAGATAACTCTGCGTAAAACTTATACAGATCAAATTGGTGACATTCTTCTCAAGGCATACGTAATGAAGAACAGAAGAGCATGTATGAGAAGGTTAATGGGTGTGAGTGAAGCAAGAGAGATTTGTCAGGATCGTTCCTGATGGCGATCAATTGTCTCTGCTTATCCCGTTGGACAGGTAGAGGCGTGAATATATGTATATATGTAATTTTTATGTCTAATGTTCTTGTCGTAAATGAATTGTTGTTTATTAATTTTACTGTGTGTTACTGTGTGTTAAATATTGTATGTAAATCCAATGGAAATGAAGTTTAATGAATTTCTGTGTACATTTTCGAAATAAAACGACATTTACGAGATGCATCGAATACTACGGTGAGGGAAAACATCGTGAGGAAATCTACCTGTTTGCCGAACAGGTAATAGTCAGTGCTTGTAAATGGCGACATGGCTGACCACCTGTCACATTGAGTACTGACTATCTGATCAACACGTGGGATCGAGGCGGCCATAGAATTGTGAAGATTGACATTCGATTGACTTCACAAGGGTTAATGAATATTTCCCGTGCTAGTCTTGGACGTAAACTTCTGTTCACCCGAAAAGGATTACAACACGTGAATATACAAAGGTGATATATGTGTACTTATGTAGATTGTGTATGGCATTTGAGTATAAATATGAGTATTAAGTTATTTAGAACATCGGATCAAATTATTATGCTTAATCTTTGTATGCGGTCACTGAGAAGCATGTTAGAAGTGACATTGAATGATAGAATTAAAAATAGTGTGATAAGGGAAGGTTGCTGTTTGAAAGAAGATGTAGTGCCTAAGATTGAAAAGGGCATGCTTCGATGGTTTGGACATGTTATGCGGACGAATGATAGCAGATTGGTAAAAGGAATATGAGTCAAGTGGAAGGGTGGTTACGTAGGGGCCGGCCTAATAAGACATATAACTGCTAGATAGACGCTATATTGAAAAAGGGTGAAGTTAGGAGTACCTATAACCGCCGAGTGTGTATTAGACGTATGAGTGTCAATGAAGCGAACGTGGTCTGTCAGTGGGATAAATGGGGATCCGTGATCTTTGCCTACTCCTCTATGTATGTATGTAATCTCTGTCGATTCTTATAGGATACTGCCTTATAGATATGTATGTATGTCCTAAATGATGCTGTCACACTAAATATGATTAAGCAGGCTTCTAAACCTCCTGTGATCTTTGCTTCTTATAAATTACTCGGTTCGGATATTATCTCTCGGAATACTTCAGATAGTTGGTTCTTTAACTGAATGTGTGAATGGATTGATAGACTAAAAATGGCGGTCGTATTTTGCTTCATATTGTAGAGTTGTTTTTTATATTTGTCAATTTGCATACTGATTATGCTAAATGGGGGTAACATAATGCTTAGTTAATAAAGTACACTCAACCTCTGACTGAATCGTAAAGGTAAATGGTCGTGATTGATTATGTTAAGTTTTTATTAATCTTTACTCAGCCTTACAAAATGTCAATTATATTGTAATCTTAGAACTTATGAATGTAACTTGACTACTGAATATATACATGCATACACATCACGCCTGATTCCCTGCATAGGGATAGGCAGAGATCACAGATCATATGAATATATTAGAAACATATACGAGTGTGTACAACAAGAGTATGAGTGACTATGATACGACAGTGTTTTGTCAAGATTGGGACAGATAGGGGCTTGTGATCTCTGCCTACCGTACCACGGAGAGCCGGTCGTGATATGTATATATTATGAAGGTTGACTTAGTAAGATCTGTGGCTACCGAATAGTTAATGTACAGAAAAAAGATTAGCGTTAAATGTACTTACAACCGTGGAGTATAGAGGAGACGTATTAATGCTGTAAAATACGTATAGATTATAGTATTAGTTATTAGATTGTGCGCTGACGTGGCCAATCATACAACACAAAAAATCTTTGATAAACATCGTTTATAAAATTTTGTGTCATTTTTTTAGTAATTAATTACTAAAATAGCTTGTAAGATCATCATTTGTTAATTTCGCCCTCTTGTTGGTTCTAACATAATATCAGCGTTGCGTTTGCCACCAAAAACAATATACCCAGCTGAGTTGGAGTCTTTTTGCTACGACAATAACATGCACAAGCATACCCCCTATATAATATATATACCCCCTAGTTTGTAAGTTGGATTTGTAAACTTTTTGTATTGTGTATATTTTTGTGGCTGTAAATAAAAGCTTCATTCTTATTATTATTATCATTGTGTACTAAAGCTTTATGGATCACTGTAGCCTGACAATAAATTATTATTAATAATTTTTAATATAATACTGATATATATGAGAATTGGGATACATAATATCTGCCTACCGCTTTTTAAAGAGACGGGCTTGATACATTTATGCATCATAGTGTATATTATTTATAAGTTACTAATTTATTGATTTTTTATGATAAATTTACCGAATATTGAATAAAATACTTCCAATTCATATGTTCAAATCTCAATCACACGAAAAAAGTCAACCATTTACAAGGCCGTCAACCAACCGCCCCTTTTTCTAACATTCCGGGTCCCAAAAATATCAATAAAGGATTAACATGACATCTTTGGCATCTAGATAAGGAGCAAAGGGCTGGTAACCGCCTTAAACGGACAATATTAATGATAGCATGCGCTTTCGGACAAAAAAATGTTGTTTTTATATGTTACTAGCGACCCGCTTCGGCTTCGCACGGGAATAAAATATATAGCCTACTCCACTATTTAATGGATGTTATTATACATATAAACCTTCCTCTTGAATTACTCTATCTATTAAAAAAACCGCATCCGTTGCGTAGTTTCAAAGATTTAAGCATACAAAGGGACATAGGGACAGAGAAAGCGACTTTGTTTTATACTATGTAGTGATACGTGTATGTTTGTATAAGGTAGTGAGTGTGTTTTAACTATGAATAAAATATTAGTTATACTATCTAGTAAGTTTCTGTGTTATTTTGGGTCGTAAACAGAATGCTAACTAGCTGCCGTTCTTCCCGGCTTGTCGTAGGAGGCGTAAAAGGGACTACATTTGGATTAGCAACCTGTCATCAATGTTCCATTATAACATTACAATCCGAATATTAATGATAAAAAGTGACCTACGAGATACTAAATCTCTATGGTTCTACCTTCCACCTTGATAGGGATTGAAGGACGTGAATGTATATGTATGTATGTATATGTTATATGTGTGTGTATGTGTTTTCGTTACGGTGTTTATACACTTTATAGTGTGCTTTAATTATAAATAATATGTAGGTTATTGGGACGTAAAAAGAATGCTACCTAGATGCCTTTCATTTTCATATGTCGTAGGAGGCGAATAAGGGACTAGGGGTGTATAGAATCTATCAGGCGATAGGCTAGCAAACTGTCCCTAATATTTCAATATAATTGCTATCAACTACGGTAAGGGAATATATCAATGGGAACTTACCTATTCCTCGACTCAGGTATTAGTCAGACAAAATGTGTGTATGAGTGTGTGAAACGATCGAGATTTGTAAGGATCAGGAGTGATGAGGAACCGTGATATCTGACTACCTGTCTGAGTGAAAACAAGCGTGATATGTAAATTAATGTAAATGGCGACATGGCTTACCACCTGTCACATTGAGTACTGACTTGGTCAACACGTGGGTTCGAGGTGGCCATAGAATTACTACCTTCGCAATTGCGGAGATGGACACTTAAACATCTGACTTCGCGAGGGTTAATGTTCCTGTGCTAGTCTGGGCCGTAAAAAGAATGCAAACTAGCTGCCGTTCTTCCCAGCAAGTCATAGGAGGCGACTAAAGGACTAGGAGTGAATAGAATCCAGTAGGCGTTGGGCTAACGACAATCATTTTTCCATTCTGGCATCTCAACCCCAATATTCATGCTAAAAAGTGACCTAGTAGATATTATCGTGTCTCCATGGTTTGTCCACCCCGAAAGGGATTAAAGGACGTGTATGTATGTATGTATGTATGTACATATGTACTGTTTGTAAGATATGGTACGTAATGATTATGAAATGTATGTTGTAATTAAAACTCAATGGAACCCTTAAATAAATATTTTATTATACCCTTTATTGAAGTACAGATAGTATGTAAGGTAGAATTTTCAATAAGTAACTTAAGATATAGCCATAGATAAGTATCTTGAAAAACAGCTCCACGTAGAACATCCTGAGGGAAAAGAAAGACATATAATTAGTATGTAGCGAAGAACAGAAGAGCATGTAAGAAGGTTAATGGGTGTGAGTGAAGCAAGGGAGATTTGTCACCCGTTCCAGGTGGCCTAATAGTCTCTGCCTAGTTGAAAGTGTAATTAGATGCTTAAAACATATCTATGCATATAAATCTTGTACTAGTTTAGGACGTAAAAAGAATGCTAACTAGCTGCCGTTCTTCCTGACATGTCGTAGGAGGCTACTAAGGGACTAATGGTCAATGGAATCTATTGGGCGATGGGCTAGCTTTTTACCAATATTCCATGTAGATGTTACAAAAGAGATGTTTAAAAGTAATAGTCTAGCACTTATTTATTTTTTTATAAATTGGTACACAAACAGGATACAATCATACATACATACACATCACGCCTGATTCCCTGTAGAGGGGTAGGCAGAAATCACGGATCCCCATTTGTCTCGATCCTGACAGACCACTTTCGCTTCATTGACATTCATACATCCTCTCATACACTCTCGGCGGTTATAGGTACTCCTAACGTCACCTTTTTTCAATATAGCGTCTATCTGACTGTTATATGTCTTATTAGGCCGGCCCCTACGTAACCGCCCTTCCACTTCACTCATATATATTCCTTTTGTCAATCTGCTATCATTCATCCGCATAACATGTCCAAACCATTGAAGCATACTCTTTTCAATCTTAGTCACTACATCTTCTTTCAAACCGCAATCACATAAATGCAATAGAAATACAAGTTGGTTCTACAAATCCAGATTGTATTCAAAAGCAGTGTACACAACATAACTTAATATAACTTAAGACAATAAGTACACTAATTAAACAAAAGAAAAAGAATGTCAACTAATTGCCGCTCTTCCTGACTTGTCGTATGAGATAACTAACGGCCCGGGGTAAATGGAATCTATTGGGCGATGGGCTAGCAATCTGTCGTTAAAGATACATGTATGCTATAATTGCAACCCCAATATATGCAAAGAGTAACCAACCCCGAAAGGGACGTGAATATAATATATTCCTATATATAAATATAGTTAAGAGCATGTATGAAAAGGTTAATGGCTGTGAGTGAAGCAAGAGATTTATCAGGATCGTTCAAGTTGGCCCAATAGTTACTGCCTA
The DNA here is from genome assembly GCA_030578115.1 of Leucoptera coffeella. Lineage (NCBI taxonomy): Eukaryota > Metazoa > Arthropoda > Insecta > Lepidoptera > Lyonetiidae > Leucoptera > Leucoptera coffeella. The sequence continues at coordinate 34,911 of JAMBLF010000396.1, forward strand.
TGACGTTAGAGAAGTAGATACTTTAATGTAAGTATAACAACCTATATTGAAAAAGGGTGACGTTAGGAGTACCTATAACCGCCGAGTGTGTATGAGAAGCTGTATGAGTGTCAATGAAGCCAAAGTGTTTTGCCAAGATATGGACAGATGAATATCTCTACAGGGAATCGGGTATGATATGTGTGTATGTATGTACCAAGGTATTATCGTATCTCCAAGGTTCTGTCCACCCCAAAAGGGATGTAAGGACGTGAATGTATATGTATGTACTTACATTTGCACATGTCTCTTCGCTCTTGGTACGTCCTCATCTTTTTCCTTTAGAATATATCTTCTGGCCGCTATACAACCCATTTTAAAGTACTGGTATATGTCGAAATCTGAAAATAGTATATAAAAATTGTAGAACATACATACATACATACAAGGGTCTACTTAATAGCTTTTTCTGCAATCGTGAAGGTAGTAATTCTGTGGCCACTTCGAACCCACGTGTTGACCAGATAGTCAGTATTCAATGCATATAATATAATGAGCATTTTTATGTTAATTAAATTACTATTCGTTGACTATTACCTAGTCTTAACACAAGTTTTAAATGAACTTACTAAGGGGCTAGCTCAAATGTTGTATTAGTGTCCAAATTATTATTAATGACGCATGTTAAGATGTACGTATGGCTATTCATAGGGCTGTGCTGGTTCCAACATTGACTTATGGTAGTGAAAGTTGGGTACAGCAAAAGAAGCATGAAAGTAGAATCAATGCCGTCGAAATGCGGTCACTGAGAAGCATGTTAGGAGTGACATTGAATGATAGAATGAAAAATAGTGTGATAAGGGAAGGTTGCAGTTTGAAAGAAGATGTATTGACTAAGATTGAAAAGGACATGCTTCAGTTTGGACATGTTATGCGGATGAATGACAGTAGATTGACAAAAGAATATATGTGGAAGGGCAAATACGTAATATGACAATCAGATGGACGCCGTATTGAAAAAAGGTGACGTTAGGGTTAGTATTTGAGTGTCAATGAAGCAAGAGATTTGTCACCCGTTCACGGTGGCGTAATAGTCTCTGCCTTTCCCGTTGGGGACGTAGAAGCGTGAATATATAAAAGACAAACAAAAATAACCATTAACCCTTGCGGGGTAGTCAGAGGTTCAGGTGTCCATTTCCGCAATTGCGAAGGAAGTAATTCAACGGCCAACTCGAATCCACGTGTTGACCAGATAGTTAGTACTCAATGTGACAGGTGGTAAGCCATGTCGCCATTTAAAAACACTAACCATTACCTATTCGGGAAACAGGTAGGTTTCCTCAGATGTTTTCCTTCATCGTAGTATTCGACGCATTTCGTAATTCTTATATATATGTATGTATGTACATTTACCTTCAGAATCAACCTTGTAGTCCAGGCGTTCTTCAGCAGTCAATTTGGTTCGCAACTCTTGTACTTTGTCCGACTTGAAGTCCCATCTATTGCAAGTGTAGTACTTGAGGACATCCATCCCTTTGTAGATACGACGGTGAATACGGGTTAGTCTGTGAAGGGAAATTTATAACTATGAGACTTGTTATGAAGCTAGTACTATATATATCCTCTTCACTTCACTTCACTGTGTCCTACAGGAAAAGAGGAAGCTCTCTACCTGGGCAGGTGTTCGTCCAGGCTAATGGCCTGAGTTGGAAATTTCTATATATCTTGTTTCCGTTATATATTTCAATTGCGCGTTCTAGGAAATTCATTTGTGTAATTATAATTTTATTCTTGGCGGCGTCATCTGTGGTAATTATGTTTAACTAATTGCAACTTAGGTTTACTAAGGTTTCTCTCTGTCTGTGGCGCTCTAGAGGTCGCCACTTATATGATCGGTTAACCACTTGGGGCCTTACTCCACTAATGCATTTTAGACACAATATAACTACAGACAAATTGAAAATGTGGCAAATTATTTGATATTGCTTGAAACCTACCCCAACAGGTAATAGTTACTGCCTGTTTATACTAGCGACCCGCTCCGACTTTGCATGGGTATTAAATATATAGCCTACTCCACTATTTAATGGATGTTATTATACATTTAAACCGTCCTTTTGATACACCCTATCTATTAAAAAAATCCGCATCAAAATCTGTTGCGTAGTTTCAAAGATTTAAGCATACAAAGGGACATAGGGACAGAGAAAGCGACTTTGTTTTATACTATGTAGTACGCATGGATACTCACATAGGCTTCCTTCCAATGCACAAAAGTATGAAATCAATGAAGAGAGCGGGTAGCCAGTGACAGAATACCAATCTTAACCTGTGGAGCCAAATGTTGTCTGTCATACAACCGCCTGGATACCTGTAAAAAAAACATATTATTAGCCCTTAACATACATACATACATATACATTCATGTACAGTCAACGCTAAAAGTGCAGTCCCAGTAACTTTTCATAAGGTTTAAGTTTATAAGAACAAAAGTCAATATTTTACATTTTAAAACTGGCGCCACTATGCATTGTCATGGCTATTATACGTTCGCGTGCTTCGAAATGTGAAATATGGTATTTTATGTTATAAACGTAAACCTTATAAAAAATTACTGGGACTGCACTATTAGCGTTGACTGTACATTAATCCCCTTCGGAGTTAGCAGAACCTAAAAGATTTTCTAATTTATCCTAGGTCACTTTTTAGCATGAATATTGGGGTTGCGATGTCAAATGGAACATTAGTGACAGGTTACTAAAATAGAGAGATTCCAATTACATCTAGTTCCTTAGTCTCATACGATATGCCAGGAAGAACGACAGCTACTTAGCATTCTTTTTACGTCCCAGTTTAGCACGGGACTTGTTCTTATGTTGAATAACGACGAATTCCGTAGCGCAATTGGTTGAGCACCTGAACGCTAATCGTGAGGTCCTAAAGATTCCCGGTGGAGGCAGAGTTAAGAACTACGCTTTTTTACTGCTTTCCAGTGTGGTTGTTGATTATATATGTATTTATCTATGTATAATAAGTATATATTTCTTAAACACACGTTGACTAGTACCCTTAACACAAGTCTTAAATGAACTTACCAAGGGGCTAGTTCAATTGGTGTAATGGTGTCCAAATATTAATATTATATAGTCACATACCATATAACCCAGTCAAATGGTACTTCCGTATGGACCAACAGCTTCCCTGTCTCCAAAAGCATCTTCCATGTGAGATGCAGTTCAGCTGACGTTGTCAGGTTTATTACCCGGTGGTGGCAACTGAAAACATACGTATACATTTATTTATTTCTTTCTTTATTGTACAGTCAGCGCTAAAAGTGCAGTCCCAGCAACTTTTTATAAGGTTAGAGTTTATGAGAACAAAATACAATATTTTACATTTTATAACTAGCGGCACTATGCATTGTCATGGCCACTATACGTTCGCGTGCTTTGAAATAAAAAATATTGTATTTTGTTTTTATAAACGTAAAATGTAAAGTTACTGGGACTGCACTTTTAGCGTTGACTGTACGTTGCCCTTGCAGGTAGCCTTTCGGTGACGAACTAATTACAAGGTTACAATTATGGACAATGCATTCTTCAATATAATTAATTACATAACTGAAATAAATATAATATTGTAATAATCACAAATACACAGACACCTATACCTATCATATTATTATAATTATATATAATGCAACACTTTCACTAATGCAAAAATGTTCAGGAGAAGCATTGAAAACTTCAACATCCCATTATATACTCTATGGAAACTATGCGTACTACAAAAGCAACGTTATCACACGAAGTAAACTCTAACTCTTTATTGCATTTTTGCTAAATTGACAGTGTCAAGCATGTAAGAATGATTGTAATTTAACTGTGTTTTTCATCTATGTACGTAATTTACATTAGTTAAGGGTGAGGGAAAACATCGTTAGAAAACCTGCATACCTGTTTATACACTCCCTTTTTTATTATGGCGGGGTAGTCAAAGGCTTGAATGCCCATCTCCGAAATTTCGAAGGCATGTTAGGTATGGGTCATTCGAAGCCCGCGTATCACTAGATAGACAGCACAAAACGTGATAGGTAGTGAACCGTATCGCCGTATATAGGCACTGACCTATCCTGAGGGATACGCAGGTTTCCTCACGATGTTTTCCCTCACCGTTAGCGACTGTAAAATTATGTACGTAAATTAATAACACATATTTAAATTTCATTCATTGGTACATGCCAGAGTCGGGATTCGAACCTAGGACCTTTCTCATACGAAGTCCGAGGTCTTACCCACTGGGCCACAGCCGCTATTATATACAGTGTCTCATATATGCCAATGTATGCCAAACTGTAGTCTCACCCGTTCGCCATGTAGTCCCAGGCAGCAGCCAAGAGAGCGTTCACGGCACAGTCGACTGGAATAAAGTCGCCATTGTCATTCTCGTTCCCATGCATCGTTCGAACCACGCCTTTACCTGCACCTGTAAGTTAAAGGTGATTAAGGGATTAGGGGATTCATTAAATGTAGAACGAATATCACATGCCATAAATACTTTCGAGCTTTATTTCGTGATGGCGCTTAAGGATCACATCATCACTACATAGTATAAAACAAAGTCGCTTTCTCTGTCCCTATGTCCCTTTGTATGCTTAAATCTTTGAAACTACGCAACGCATTTTGATACGGTTTTTTTAATAGATAGAGTGATTCAAGAAGAAGGTTTATATGTATAATAACATCCATTAAATAGCCAGAAGTGCGCAGCCGGAGCGTGTCGCTAGTTACTTTATATACGTATAAAGAAATACAACGATTTTAGCTTAGTGTTATTTTATTTTATATTCATAGAATATACACTTGTATCTTCTTGCTTGTCGAAAGTTTTCTAATTGTTACATATCCTTTTTTCATTATAAGTTTAGTTATTAGTAATTTCTACATTAGTCTATTTTTTGTAACTGTTTAAGCCAGATTAAATGAAAATTAAAACAATAATTTAGGACACTATTACACAAATTCAACTAGCCCCTTGTTAAGCACATTTAAAACTTGTATTTATTGAACACACATGTGATATATTTTATGTGGCTTTGGGGTTTGAATCTGTATCAGTGGGTTCGGAGCTTGTACCCATGTAGAATTAAGTTTTCTTATTTTCAATGATGATTTTAGCATTGAAAATACTATTACGAAATGCAAATACGGTGAGGGGTAACACCGTCAGGAACGTACTTACATCGGAACAGGTAATAGTCAGTGCTTATAAATGGTGACATGGCTTACCACCTGACACATTAAGTACTGATTATCTGGTTAATACGTGGATTCAAGGTGGCCATAAAATTACCTAGCAGTCACCGCAATTACGGGGATGGACACCCGAACGGTAGAATTTCAATTCTAAGAGACAACCAGTGTCAGGCAAATGTTTTGACTTTCAATAAATGTACCGTACTTGTACTTAAGTTGAATAAAATCATTTGACTTTGACTTTGACCCTCTGGCAAGAGTTAACAGAAAATTTTCCTCAAACGTTTTCCTCAAAATTTTACGTTTTACAACAACAGTAAACTTATACAAATGACCCCGATTCTATTGATTTCAATAGAGAATTACCCATTTTAATTATACTATATTTTCTTTGTTACTTACCGACAAGTAATCCAATGGGACCATTGATGTTGTCCGTCCAGCCGGGTAAAGGATCCTTCAGAATTGGGATGACTGAAAAGTAAAGCGTAGTATTTAAACGAACATTAAGTTATACAAAATTGCACACCTAAAATACTGAATTGTACACGATAATAATACAATCTCGGAACTAAACTTTGCATATTTATGTTAAAAAAATTTACAATACAATGTACCATTAAGTGGGTAACGGTGGTGGGTTCCATTAAAAAATAAGATACTGATTATAGTTTTAAGAGATTCGCGATTTATACTCATGATTATTAATTAACGGGACTTATCGCGTAAGTTTTTATATAATAAAATTACCTTTATTAACAATTTTATTATTTGGTAATAAGATTAATGGGGCTATGTATAGTGTTATGGGTAGCCAGTTGATTTCTCGATCGGCACGTATGGCTATTCATAGGGCTGTGCTGGTTCCAACATTGACTTATGGTAGTGAAAGTTGGGTATGGCAAAAGAAGCATGAAAGTAGAATCAATGCCGTCGAAATGCGGTCACTGAGAAGCATGTTAGGAGTAACATTGAATGATAGAATTAAAAATAGTGTGATAAGGGAAGGTTGCGGTTTGAAAGAAGATGTAGTGACTAAGATTGAAAAGAGCATGCTTCGATGGTTTGGACATGTTATGCGGATGAATGATAGGAGATTGACAAAAGGAATATATATGAGTGAAGTGGAAGGGCGGTTACGTAGGGGCCGGCCTAATAAGACATATAACATTCAGATAGACGCTATATTGAAAAAAGGTGACGTTAGGAGTACCTATAACCGCCGAGAGTGTATGAGAGGATGTATGAATGTCAATGAAGCGAAAGTGGTCTGTCAGGATCGAGACAAATGGGGATCCGTGATTTCTGCCTACCCCTCTACAGGGAATCAGGCGTGATGTGTATGTATGTATGTATGTAAAAACTTACGCGATAAGTCCCGTTAATTATTAAAGATATTGATTGTCAGGAAAAAGTGGTTTATCACCTGTCACGTCAAAAGTGGGTTTGGAGTGGACAATAACCAACACCTAAGCTCAGTGTAAGATGAAGGCTCAATCTCTAACTAGCCTGAAAGATCTATAACGTCAAAAACGTATATGTTTTAACTAAGTACATAACACTATGCATTTCGAGACACAGCTTACCTTTCACATTGAATATTGACTATCTGGTCAACATGTGGGTTCGAGGTGGCCACATAATTATCAATCAATCAATCAGCCTATGTCAGTCCACTGCTGGACGTAGGCCTCCCCAAGGGTACACGAAACACGATCACTCAACTCTCAGTCAACTACTACCAGCGACCTTTTTTAGGTCATCGGTCGATCTAGCAGGGGGCGTCCTACACTACGTTTACCGAGACGCGGCCGCAATTCGAGAACCGCTTCAATATAATTAATTCTTTTTTTAAGGAGATGGAAACTTAAACGTAACTTTTTTGGACATTTTATGCGGATGAATGATAGCAGATTGACAAAAGGAATGAATGAAAAAAAGGTGACGTTAGGAGTACCTATAACCGCCGAGTGTGTAAGTGTGTAAGATGTATGAATATCAATGAAGCGAAAGTGGTCTGTCAGGATCGGGACACCTGGGGATCCGTGATCTCTTACTACCCCTCTATAGGGAATCAGGCATGATGTACATATGTACATCACATCATCGTTAATGTATGTATGTACTAATTAAATAAATGTATAACATTGGCGATAGCTTGATAGGTTGTTAGCCCATCTCTTAATAGGTTCTATAACTACTACAGCCATGGCTGCTGCAACGTAGCCGAAACGTCGGGTTAATAAAGGTAACTTTATTATATAAAAACATACGTGATCGCGAATCTTTTAAAACTATAATCTATATCTACTACTCACCGATAGAAGGCCTGAGTATCATGACAGGCAGTGTCTCCATAGCTTCCTCTGCTAAAGCCTCAGCCAGTGCCTTACTGAAGGCGTATGTGTTGGGGTAGTGGCCTAAGAGTCTGGAAAATTACAAATCACTACATAGTATAAAACAAAGTCGCTTTCTCTGTCCCTATGTCCCTTTGCATGCTTAAATCTTTGAAACTACGCAACGGATTTTGATGCGGTTTATATTAATAGATAGAGTGATTCAAGAGGAAGGTTTATGTGTATAATAACATCCATTAAATAGTGGAGTAGGCTATATATTTTATTTCCGTGCGAAGCCGGAGCGGGTCGCTAGTATAGTAATAATAGAAATAAAACTTCTTTTCCATTCCATTTGGTTTTGGTACGCAAGTTCCGCAAAGTTAGTAATTCTATGGCCACCGCGAACCCACATGTTGATGTATTAATAGCTGGGGTGGCTTTAAACTTCTTTTCACCATTTGGTTTTGATGTCTCAGTTTCTTACTTATACATACACATCACGCCTGATTCCCTGTAGAGCGCTAGGCAGAGATCTGTGATCCCCATTTGTCCCACTGACAGACCACTTACGCTTCATTGACACTCATACACCTCCTCATACACACTCGACGGTTATAGGCACTCTTAACGTCACCCTTTTACAATATAGCATCTATCTACTGTTATATGTCTTATTAGGCCGGCCCCTACATAACCGCCCTTCCACTTCACTCATATATATTCCTTTAGTCAATCTACTATCATTCATCCGCATAACATGTCCAAACCATCGAAGCATGCTCTTTTCAATCTTAGTCACTACATCTTCTTTCAAACCGCAACCTTCCCTTATCACACTATTTTTAATTTTATCATTCAATGTCACTCCTAACATGCTTCTCAGTGACCGCATTTCGACGTCATTGATTCTACTTTCATACTTCTTTTGTCATACCCAACTTTCAATACAATAAGTCAATGTTGGAACCAGCACAGCCCTATGGATAGCCATACGTGCCGATTGAGAAACCAACTGGCTACCCATAACACTATAGATACATACGCGTTCACGACCATTAACCCTTACGGGGTAGTCTGAGGTTCAGGTGTCCATCTCCGCAATCGCGAAGGTAGTAATTTTATGGCCACCTCGAACCCACGTGTTAACCAGATAGTTAGTACTTAACTTGACAGGTGGTCAGCCATGTCGCCAGTTACAAGCACTAACTATTACCTGTTCTGGGAACAGGTAGGTTTCCTTACGATGTTTTTCCCTCACCGTAGTATTCGACGCATTTCGTAAATGTATTTTTATTACGAAAATCATTCATATATATTCATACGCTTCACGACTTGTGTATACACACTCCCTTTTTTATTATGGCGGGGTAGTCAGAGGCTTGAATGCCCATCTCCGAAATTTCGAAGGCATTATTACGAAAATGTACATATAAATTCATTAAACTTCATTTCCATTGGTACATGCTCAAGTGGGATTTGAACCCTGTACCCTCGATGCAGAGTCAAGCCCCAAACAACTGAGCTACGTCGAATTACATACATTACATTATTATAACACTATACATGGCCCCTTTAATCTTATTACCTGCACACACTCTACGTTCAATATCTCCAGACTATCTAAGGACAATACTAACTACTACTATACTATATTCATTATTATGCAATTAGTTTTATATAGCAATATACTATGAAAGCACTTTTTCAGAATCGGGGCAAATGGGGATCCGAAATCTCTGTCTACCCCTCTAGAGGGAATCAGACATGATAATAATAATAATAATATTTGGACATTATTACACCAATTTAACTAGCCCCTTGCTAAGTACATTTAAGACTTGTGTTAAGGGTACTTAGTCAACGTATATTTAAGAAATATTTATTTATTATGCATATATAAATACATACATAGCATATGTAATCAACGAGCAGACTGGAAAGCAGTAGGGAAACGCAATTCTTAACAGTGCCTCCACTTGGAATTGAACCCGGGGCCTCACGATTAGCTTTGAGGTGGCAAACCGATCGCGCCACGGAGATCGTCAAATACATGGCCTCTTTAATCTTATTAGCACACACTCTACGTTCAATGTCTCCAGACTACCTAAGGACAATACTCACTTAGGCGTCAGCACGTTAATAGTATCTTCGTCGTTGTTTTGTATGATGTCCAGTATTTGCATCGGGTCTGCTGGAGGCTTGTACGTAACTTCGTCTAAAACACTCTGTTCTGGATGGCAGTAAGCTGTCGAAATGTGCATGAAAAGCTGGAACAGAAAGGAAGTATGGATAAATACAATTATTCAACTTATACTTTACCTAGCGACCCGCTCCGGCTTCGCACGGGTATAAAATATATAGCCTACTCCACTATTTAATGGATGGTATTATACATTTAAACCTTCCTCTTGAATCACTCTATCTATTAAAAAACCGCAACAAAATCCGTTGCGTAGTTTCAAAGATTTAAGCATACAAAGGGACATAGGGACAGAGAAAGCGACTTTGTTTTATACTATGTAGTGATAAGCCATTCACCACTAAGGTTATGTCGGCTTGTACAAACACTGAAGCCACGGCGTTTGCACTTGTTATTCAGTCGCCATAGTTACACCAACGCCAGCCGCTGCAACCGAAGGAAAATGAAGTCGAAGCTGCAATTCTTCTCTTGATTGTTCTTCGGTTCGTTCCAGTTGAGGATCCAAATATAATCCCAAAGCAAACATATTTAGCCAGTTTGACGTCATAATTTGTATTTTCAACTTTCACTGAGCTGCTGACTTTGTTGACGAACCATAGACGACAGTGACTTTTGCTTTGCTTTGCCCACAGTTTTGTTTTTAATTGGATTTCTTTGTAACTACAATAGATAGCTAGAGCTTAAAGCATGTATATAACATATTATTATAAACATAACGACGTAGCTCAGTAGTTTGGGGCTTGGCTCTGTATCAATGGGTACAGGGTTCAAAACCCGCTTTAGCATGTAGCAATGGAAATAAATTTTAATGAATTTCTATGTACAATTTCGTAATAAAAACATACGAACGAAATACGTTGAATTATAATAGGTGTGGGAAAACATCGTGAGGAAACCTACCTGTTACCCGAACAGGTAATAGTTAGTGCTTGTAAATGGCGACATGGCTTACTACCTGTCACATTGAGTACTGACTATCTGGTCAACACGTGGGTTCGAGGTGGCCATAGGATTACTACCTTCGCAATTGCAAAGATGGATACTTGTAACTTTGACCACTTTACAGGGAATGTTTATATGATGTTGTTTCTGTAAGTATACATACATACATATAAATTCACGTCCTTTACTTCCTTTCGGGGTGGACAGAACCTAAGAGAAATAATATCACTTTTTGGCGGAAATATGTGGGTATATTATTTACCTCTAGATTAGGACATTCCTTGGCTAAGTCCAACATGGATTTAGTTCCCATAGTGTTCAAGATTACAGCCTTTTTCAATCCCTCGTCGAACCTGCAATGCATACATAGTTAACATGAGTATTTAAAATCTCGAATTAATCAGAAACTAGAATAAAATATCATTCCTCGGTTTCGTTTGTATTGGAAGGCCTTTTATACTCGTATTAAAAACTACTGCTTTATAAATAAGCTTAGCAATAAACTACATTGCTGCGTTGTATATAAACACAGTACATTCATTCCTTGTCTACAGGAGTAAAATATTGGTGTTATCAAAGTTACATTGATAAAATGTACTGTAATTATACTATAATATTATGCAATAAATATTAGTCTGCTATGTTCCTACCTTTTTTTACTAATGAAACTTTTAGTGCCGACTAACTCCTCAATTAGATAAATAGACACAATACTTCTGACTACCCAATATGAACTAAAAGCCTAATATAATGCGATTGGTTAACCTCCTGAACGCTAATCGTGAGGTCTTGGGTTTTATTCACTGTGAAGGCAGAGTTAAGAACTACGCCTATCTTCTGCTTTCCAGTCTGGTTCATTATATATACTATATAATATGTATTTATCTAAATATAATAAGTGTATATTTCTTATAAAACGTTGCCTAATACCCTTAACACAAGTCCTAAATGTCCTTACCAAGGAGCTAGTTCAATTATTGTAGTAGTGACCTCAATTTGATTATTATTACAATAAACCTTACCTCACACTAGCGGCTGAATGTACAATGACATTGGCTGTCCTACAGATTTCCCTGTCACGCTGGCTTAAACCCAGAGATTCCTCCGCAGTGTCACCTGCCACAACTGTCACTTTTGACAGGATCTTATCCATCCCGCGCATTGCTACTAGTTTTTCGAACAGCTGTTGAATAGATATATAGATATAGTTAAATACATATACAAAACTAACGACCCGTTCCGGCTTCGCACTTCTGGCTATTTAATGGATTTTATTATACATATAAACCTTCCTCTTGAATCACTCTATCTATTAAAAAAAACCGCATCGAAATCCGTTGCGTAGTTTCAAAGATTTAAGCATACAAAGGGACAGAGAAAGCGACTTTGTTTTATGCTATGTACGAGAGTGATAAACGGATACAAACAAATGCGTTCACGGGATAGTCAGAGGTTCAGGTGTCTATCTCTGCAATTGCGAAGGTAGTAATTCTATGGCCACCTCGAAGCCACGTGTTGACTAGATAGTCAGTACTCAATGTGACAGGTGGTGAGTCATGTCGCCATTTACAAGCACTGATTATTACCTGTTCGGGGAACAAGTAGGTTTCCTCACGATGTTTATGTTGGTATTCGTAAATGATTTTATTACGAAAATGTACATAAAAATTCATTAAACTTTATTTCCATTAGTACATGCTCAAGCGGGATTTGAACCCTATACCCACTGATACAGAGTCAAGTTCCAAACTACTGAGCTACTTCCCTCTTTAATCTCTTTTGCGGTGAACAGAACCTAGGAGATACGATAATATATCCTAGGTCACATTGTAATATGGAACTTTGGTGACAGATTACTAGTCCGTCGTACAGAAATCAATTGAGTACGAATATTTTAGAGAGACTCTAAATTTCTAAATAATTATAAATTATATAACAGTCAGATAGACGCTATATTGAAAAAAGGTGACTTAAGGAGTACTTATAACCGCCGAGAGTGTATGAGAAGATGTATGAATGTCAATGAAGAGTAAGTGGTCTGTCAGGATCGGGACAAATGGGGATCCGTGATCTCTGCCTACCCCTCTACAGGGAATCAGGCGTGATGTGTATGTATGTATTATAAATTTTACAAGAAAACAGGAATTATCGTGTAAATTTTTTTAATAAAGTATTACCTTTGTTACCCGACATTTCGGCCATGTTGCAATTACCGTGACCATGGATCAACAGATTTATTATCATTACTTTTTCCTCATTACCATTAACTCCTATTTCCTTAGTTACCTTCTACGATAGTCCGGTGTAAACGGCAAATAGTTCATTTTAATTACGATGCTTAACAGGCCTAAACAAAGACTTTGTTGGAACAGTGATCATTCAAGTCTCTGACTACCCCAACAGGTCTAATAGTCATTATATAATTAATTGTAATACACTTACTTAGTTAGTTTTAGTTACGTATAAGATAACCTAATAAGACATGACAGTCAGATAGATGCCATATTGAAAAAGGATGACATTAAAAGTACATATAACTGCAGAGTATGTTTTTGTATGAGTGTCAATGAAGCGAAAGTGGTTGGTCAGGACCGAGACAAATGGGGATCCGTGATCTCTGCCTACCCCTCTGTATGTAATAGACTTACCGGTCCCTTAAACATCTCTTCGACTCTCGCTCTGGCCGTCTTGCCTCGCTTCTCACGCACTATCATTATAATACCACCAATGTCGGGGCATTTACTGTAAATAAAAATATTGTTAGTCTTAAAATATCAATCAATCAGCCTATGTCAGTCCACTGCTGGACGTAGGCCTCCCCAAGTTTACGCCACAAAACATGATCAGTCCTGGCCCTCAGCCAACCACTACCAGCGACCTTTTTCAGGTCATCAGTCCACCTAGCAGGTGGGCGTCCTACACTACGTTTAAAACGCGGTCGCCAACCGAGAACCGCCGCTAAATGGCGTTTATACAGGAAGATCCCAGAGCTGCCAGACGTCACTTATTTTCTGATGGACAAAATATATACGAGTGAGTAGTGGTGGGGTGTACTGTGATCATATGACTAGTTCCTACCTTGGCCAGACGGCCATTTTTCAGGTAGCAATTAATCAAGGTACATAGAAACACTGCTCACCTGACTTAAATTCTGATAGCTGATTTTAAATATATGTTAAAATCAGCTATCAGAATTTAAGTGAGGTGAGCAGTGTTTTCACACAATTGTTAAAAAACAGGATTCACTACTCCCAGACACATACGGTCGGCGGTTTTACCTTACAGACGCTTTAAAGCTATGAAAAAAATTAATTGCAGTGCTCGAGAAATATAATGGCTAATTTGTTAATTGCGTATTTTGCTAATTTGTTAAATAAGTGACCTTAATTTTACCTACACACTCGTATATATTTTGTCCATCAGAAAATAAGTGTTGTATGATCAGTGATGCTGCTTAGCTGCATCGAATACTGAGACAGCACCTTTTCACTGCATCAAGTGCCTACTCCTTATATGTACGTGTATTGTTATTGTATCAAAGTGTGTATAAATAGTGTTATGTTAAAATGTGTATGTATAGCAGTGAATAAATGTTTTTTTTTTCTTTCTTTTTCTTTTTGTCTGGCAGCTATGGGATCTTGGACTATTAGGACAAGTGCGCCGTTAGGTGTCAATATGTATGAAAACTCACCGTAACAGCTTCTCAATAAGCACCTTGCCCAAAAAGCCAGTGCCACCGGATATAAACAGCCTTTTCCCCACAAATGTTCCCGCGATCCTGTCATTAGGGTTATGGCCTGACACGGGGATCAAACGGGGATCCACGCCGAACACTGATTCCTGCTTTGTTGTCCTGTAAACAAATAAGTACACCAATTGAACTAGCCCCTTGGAAAGTACATTTAGGACTTGTGTTAAGGGTACTAGTCAACGTATATTTCGTCAAATCCTAAACCAGATCCTGATTACACTGAGTATATGACAGGCAAAAAGAACATTCTAGGAAACGAAGCTATGCCAGGTATATTTTAATTGATGAATTAATATTATAATTAGGACACTATTAAACTAATTGAACTAGCCCCTTGGTAAGTACATTCAAGACTTGTGTTAAGGGTACTAGTTTAAGATGTGTAATTGAGAAATGTATACTTATTATAGATGGATAAATACATATATAGCATAAATAAATAACCGGACTGGAAAGCAGATGAAATGACCTCACGATTAGCGTTCAGGCGTCTAACCGATCGCATCACGGAGGTCGTCAAAATTTGTTAGATACATACTATATTGAAAAAGGGTGACATTAGGAGTACCTTTAACCGCCGAGTGTGTATAAGAAGATAGATGAGTGTCAATGAAGCGAAAGTGGTCTGTCAGGATCGGGACAAATGGGGATCCGTGATCTCTGCCTACCCCTCTACAAGGAATCAGGCGTGATGTTTTTGTATATTCTCTTATGTCATTTTCGTAATAAAATTACTTTTACGTGATGTGTGGATTACTATGGTGTGGGAAAACATCGTGAGGAAACCTACCTGTTCGTCAAACAGGTAATATTTAGTGCTTGTAAATGGCGACATGGCTTACCACCAGTCACATTAAGTAGTTACTATCTGGTCAACACGTGGGTTCGAGGTGTCCATAGAATTACTTCCTTCGCAATTGCGGAGATGTAAGGGTTAATGGTCGTGAGTGCGTTTGTCTTTTGTCTAGATGTCTTTTTTACTATACTAATATTACATAGACATACTCGTATACATAGTATTTCACGCTTCTACGACTAAACAGAGACGTGAGATAAACAGAGATTAGCGGTCGGCGCCTGAGACGATCCTGACAAATCTCTCTTGCATATGCTAGCCCGTCGCCTAATAGATCTAAGTTACCCCTAGTCCCGTAGTCGCCTTACATGCCGAAAAGAACGGCAGCTGGTTAGCGTTGTAATATCTATAAATAAAACCTAACCGTAAATATAGATTAAATGAATAAAAAGCCAATTTAACCTTTACCCTATACAGTTTAATGAATTGTATAATTGTAACTGACTTCAAACATACATACAAAATTGTGCATACTAATTAATATGTAATTGTAATACTAATTCGTCATGATTATTCATCAACGTGTCATCACGTGTACACTTAAGGGCTTGTTACAGTGTTTTTAATTTTATAATATAGACTAATAAACGCGTTCACGATAAATAGATATATAGCATATATAATCAACAACCAGACTGGGAAGCAGAACAAAAGCGTAGTTCTTAACTCTGCCTCCACCGGGAATCGAACCCGGGACCTCACAATTAGCGTTGAGGTGCTTAACCAATCGCGCCACGGAGGTCGTCATATTAAGAAATACTTATAACGGTGTTCGCGCGTTCCCGACCTAACCCCTGCGGGGTAGTCAGAGGTTCATGTTTCCATCTCCGCAATTGCGATAGTAATTCTATGGCCACCTCGAACCCACGTCTTGACCTAGTCAGTACTCAATATGACAGGTTGTAAGCCATGTCGCTATTTACAAGCACTGACTCATACCTGTTCGAGGAACAGGTAGGTTTCCTCACGATGTTTTCCCTCACCGTGGTAATTTTATAATAGTATGAAACGTGAATAGGAAACTAAATATAAGCCTTTCTTTTCGGTTTGTTAATGAAGTGACTAAGGGTCTAGGGATATTGGAATTTATTGAACGACCACTAGTGTCCTTGTAGAGGGGTAGGCAGAGATAACGGATCTCAATTTGTCTCGATCCTGACAAACCACTTTCACTTCATTGACACTCATACACACTGTGTGATTATAGGTACCTCTAACATCACCCTTTATCAATATGGCATCTATCTGACTGTTATATGTCTAATTGGGCCGGCCCTTACGTAACCGCCCTTCCACTTCACTCATATATTCATTTTGTCAATCTGCTATCATTCATCCGCATAACATGTCCAAATCATCGAAGTAGGCTTTTAAGCCGTTTTGTAATGTTATTAATTTCCTATTTTAATGGTTCTGCTAAAAGTGACCAAGAAGATATAATAACATCATATAATAAAGATATAATTATTTACTTATACCGTATAACATACCTTACAGGCAAATACCTAATTCATATGCGTAACGTTACGAGTACCTATAACCGCCGAGAGTGTATGAGAAGATGTATGAATGTCAATGAAGCGAAAGTGGTCTGTCAGTATCGGGACACATGGGAATCTGTGATCTCGGCCTACCCCTCTACAGGGAATTAGGCGCGATGTGTATGTATGTAAAATACACCCCCGAAAGGGTTTAAGCACTTGAATATATACGTTTTGATTACGAATAGTGTAATGAACAGAAGAGCATGTATGAGAAGGTTAATGGGTGTGAGTGAAGTGAGAGATTTGTCACCCATTCCAGGTGGCCTGATAGTCTCTGCCTATCCCCTTAGGGACGTAGAAGAATGGATGTACATATGTCTGTATTGAAACAAATATATGAATTGTTTTAGTTCATAAATTAGTATGGGTTAGATATCATAAAAATATTTCTAGTAGAAGAGAGCCTTAAGAAAAGTGATATCAAAGCGAAATTGAAGAATATTACGTATATATTTGCTTATTAAAAGAAAATGTATGTATCTAACAAAATACCATAAAAAACACAACACAAATGAGTACAAATTTACTAAATATACGTTTAGTGCTTGTAAATGGTGACTGGTGAACACGTGGGTTCAAGGTGGCCATAATTACTCTAGTACCCTTAACACAAGTCTTAAATGAACTTACAAAACGGCTAATTCAATCCGTGTTTCATCAATAAAATTCACGACCGTTACTGTTCAGAATTGTCAGGCCCTTGAGGGACTCACGTGTCCAGGAAGGTTTTAGTTCTCTTATAAAATATGTATATATAGATATCTTTTCGTGTGGGTCGGATGAGTTCGCTAAAGCCGTAATAAAACTATTAGATTAATTTAAGTTTTTCAAAGTCACCTACCTTCGCTATTGCGTAGATGGCCTAAAACCCTGACTACCCCGCAAGGGTTAAAGGTCGTGAACGCGTTTGTCTTTGTTTGTGTATATATAAGTGATAATACATTTAATGTATACATATACAGGGTGGCGCATTCAAAACGGTCAGTATGGGGAAGTCTGAAACTATAAGAGATACGAAGATTTGTTCTTAGGAACCATGTCACCGATTTTGATAAAAATAAAAACTGCATTCATACTTTCTTTGAAAAAATAACTGTATTCTGTACGGGAATCGAACCCGGTTGCTTTGAAAAAATAAACTTTCCCTTTTCACTTTTTCTTTTTAAATATCGATTATGTAGGTCTTAAGCTGTAAATGTCTCTATGAAACATGTTGTCCAAAATGAATAAAATGCATTGTTTTGGCATACTTTAGTTTATCATAATAGTTTACATAGTTACACCGTTACAATACTCAACAAGTTCAGACATGTAAAATTGTCTCTATGGCTGTTTGTAGTTTTGTACCTTTCTACTTGTTACATACATCATATCATATCCTTTTAGAAAGTTCTGTTATCTACAGTAATCAAACACTAACAATCTTTTGAAAAGTCCACTTAAAGTGACGTGTTAAACCATATTTGAAAATTTCTTGAGGGTTAAGAATGAATTTTACAAAACAAGCCGAGAAGCAACAAGCAAACACCGTTGAAGACCTAAAAGTTGCAATTGAGTCAAATTTAACGCTAATTCACCACATGAAAATACAAAATTCAATAGTAAGGTCGTAACCTAAACGTGTTGAATATTGTATTGAAAACAACGGTGGTCACTTAGAACACCTATTATAATAAATTAAAGTATGCTAAAAAATGCATTTTATTTATTTTGGACATCATGTTTCATAGAGACATTTACAGCTTAAGACCTACACAATCGACATTTAAAAAGAAAAAGTGAAAGTGGCAATTTTATTTTTTCAAAGAAACAGGGTTCGATTCCCGTACAGAATACAGTTATTTTTTCAAAGAAAGTATGAATGCAGTTTTTATTTTTATCAAAATCGGTGACATGGTTCCTAAGAACAAATCTTCGTATCTCTTATAGTTTCAGACTTCCCCATACTGACCGTTTTGAATGTGCCACCCTGTATATGTATAATGTATACATACATACACATCACGCCTGATTCCCCGTAGAGGGGTGGGCAGAGATCACGGATTCCCACTCGTCTTGATCCTGACAGACCACTTTCGCTTCATTGACACTCATAGATCTTCTCATACACTCTCGGCGGTTGTAGGTACACGTTACGTAACCCTTTATAATGTACGCATATGCATTAGGTATTTGCCTGTAAGGTATGTCATACAGCATAAGTAAATAAATAAATGAACCGGATGTATATTCAGACCAGAAAAATGGGAATCACTACATAGTATAAAACAAAGTCGCTTTCTCTGTCCCTATAAAAAAAACGGTTTTTTTTTTAAATGAATAAAAATCGCGAGTCTCTCGTAAAAAAACAAACACGAAACGACAAACGCGTTTACCACCATTAAACCTTGTGGTACCCCAAACCTACCTACCGTCAAAGGTTCAGGTGTCCATCTCCAGAATTGCGAAGGTAGTAATTCTATAGCCACCTCGAACCCACGGCTTGACCAAGTCAGTACTCAATGTGACAGTTGGTAAGCCATGTCGCCATTTACAAGCACTAACTATTACCTGTTTGTGTAACAGGTAGGTTTCCTCACGATGTTTTCCCTCACCGTAGTATTCGAGTCTCACATGAATGTTACAAATGCCGGAAATATAACATACAAGCAGTAGTAACTATTACCTGTTGGGGTAGGTTTCAAGCAATATAAAATAATTTGCCACATTTTTATTTTTTTCAGAAGTTTTCAATACATGAGACATAGATGGCACTGTAATTATAAATTGATTTTTATATTATTATAAAAATCAAATTATATATTATTCGCTCCTATTAGTAGCCGGGTGATCTTATACAGCCTAAAGTATTCCTCAATAAATGGTCTTTCTAACACAAAAAGAACTTTGGAATTCGAACCAGAAGTTCCTAAGATTAGCGCGTTCAAACGAACAAACAAACTCTTTAGCTTTATAATATTAGTATAGATTTATTTAAGTACTAGACTAGCATAAACAGCTAGAATAGCACAATAGCACTAATCTCATTGCTATTATTAGGTTATGATTACGCAAAACTTATAGACCTCACTAAATACAAATCAATGTATTTATAAAACACTTTTTGCTAAAGCCTTTTTCTGACTTAGTAGGTTCAAGGTTCGATCCCCGACTGCTGTGTCAATGGAAAGGAAGTTTTCTGATTTCTTTGTACATTTTTACAATATGTGTATGTATGAGAAGAATGACATTCTTCTCAAGGCGGGTGTAGCGTGAAGAACAGAAGAGCATGTATGAGAAGGTTAATGGGTGTGAGTGAAGTAAGAGATTTGTCACCCGTTTCAGGTGGCCTAATAGTCTCTGCCTATCCCGTTAGTGACGTATACGTATTTTTACAAGAATTGCTATATACAGTTATTCTTACTATAGCCGACATCGAATTGATGCGAACGGCCACTGACAGGGAGAAGTGGCGTTATTTGGGGGAGGCCTATGTCCAACAGTGGATTCAGACAGGCTGATGATGAAAATGAAACAGTTATTCTACGGTGAGGGAAAACATTGTGAGGAAGCCTATCTATTCCTTGAACACGTAATAGTCAGTGCTTGTAAATGGCGACATGGTTTACCACCTGTCACACTGAGTACTGACTATCTGGTCAACACGTAGGTTGGAGGTGGCCATAGAATTAATAACTCCACTATTTCAGAGAATGACTTTTAAACCTCTGATTACCCCGCAAGGGTATTAATAGTCGTGAATATGTTACGTCTTTTAGTATAAATGCGAATTAATTGTTATTGATAACGTTTTTGCGGTATGGTTAAAGTTTACATAAAAATATATTGCAACGCAAAAACAGTTAACAAAAAATATTTGTTTGCCCTTTATTAACTATTGGTAATTTTCCGTATACAATTTCACAATACATTTATATTATAAATGTACATACTAAATATGAATAAGGAAATGAATATCACTACATAGTATAAAACAAAGTCACTTTCTTTGTCCCTATGTCCCTTTATATGCTTAAATCTTTGAAACTACGCAACGTATTTGGATGCGGTTTTTTTAATAGGTACAGTGATTCAAGATTTAGATTTAGATTTATTTATTTCACTGTAACAATGTCCACATAAAAAAATACAATTAATAGATGTCTAAAGATTACAGTGATAGTCATTGAAATTTGCAATTATATAAAATTGAAATGTCAAAATCAAATAATAATAATAATAGTACAATATAACAAAATAATAATTTAAAATACAATATGTACATTAGTACTGTTTCGTCTCGTACTCTTTTACAGAGTAAAACGCGCTGTAAAGAGGAAGGTTTATATGTATAATAACATCTATTAAATAGTGGAGTAGGCTATATATTTTATACCCGTGCAAAGCCGGAGCGGGTCACTAGTATACATATATAGTCGTTATAAAATGTTAATCATTCTTAAAGTCTATATGTTTGTTTCCTAATAAGACATATGACAGATAGATAGACGCCATATTGAAAAGGATGACGTTAGAAGTGCCTATAACCGCCGAGTGTGTACGAGACAGTGCATGGGTGTTAATGAAGCGAAAATGGTTTGCCAGGGTTTTAATATAATGGCTATCTCTCTGTCTCCCTCAACTCTGCGATACAGGCGTGATGTGTTTGTATATACATAAACATACGCTTCACGATTTGTGTATATACACTCCCTTTTTTATTATGGCAGTGTAGTCAGAATTCGAATGACCCATACCTAACATGCCTTATAAATTTCGGAGATAAGCACTCAAGCGTCTGTATGTATATGTTATGTCATAATTTGATGACCTCCGTGGCGCAATTGGTTAGCCACCGGAACGCTAATCGCGAGGTCCCGGGTTCGATTCCCAGTGGAGGCAGAATTTAGAACTACGCTTTTCTACTGCTTTCCAGTCTGGTCGTTGATTATATATGCTATATATATATATATATACGAGTATCTATTTATCTATATATAATAAGTATATATTTCTTAAATTTACGTTGACTAGTACCCTTAACACAAGACTTAAATGAACTTACCAAGGGGCAAGTTCAATTGGTGTAATAATGTCCAAATATTATTATTATTATTCAAACTTTAATATATATTGGAAGAAATGAATACATACATATACATTCACGTCCTTTAAGCCTTTCAGGGTTAACAAAACCTCGGAGACACGATAATATCTCCTAGGTCACTTTAAGCATGAATATTGGGGTTGCGATGTCATATGGAACATTGGTGACAGGTTGCTAGCCTATCGCCCAATAGATTCCATTAGACACCTCCTACGACAAATGATGAAGAAATGCAGCTAGTTAGCATTTTATTTACATCCCTAGCACAGGTCTTGCTCAAGACATATCCAAAGTTTACCTCAAGGACTTATATGTAAGCACTAAATGATCACATTACGCCTAATTTAAAAGTTAGATGTTATTACGAATCACCATTTAAAACTAGGTGGTCTGAAATTAAACCTAGCTTATACTTTGTTGTTCAAAATTTACATACATACTTGATATACATAAAATACTTGTATGTAAAATATACATACCTGTGTCGTTACAGAGGGGTAGGCAGAGATTACTAAACCCACTTTGTCTCGATTCTAACATACCTACTACTTAAGCTTCATTTACATTCATACACCTCCTCAAACACACTCAGCGGTTATAAGTTAGCATATACATACATATAAGATAATCTCTTTCCGGGTAGTCAAGAGATATTCATATATAAATTATTTAATTCTATTGTCCCGTGTTAAATTGGGACGTAAAAAGTATGCTAACTAGCTGCCGTTCTTCCCGACATGTCGTAGGAGGTGACTAAGGGACTATAGGTAAATGGAATCTATTGGACAATGGGCTCACAACCTTTTATTAATGTTCTTAGGTCAATATCATAATATATTCATGCTAAAAAGCATGCTTGATTTTAATACCAGGTAAACTAATAATAGAATGCTTAAGGTGACCTGTGTGAGTATTACTATGTCAAAAACGTGTCTTCTTTCTCATTATAGTATAAACATTGTCTATAAATATCTTCTGCTCGTATATTAATAATTTTGTACAAAGGTACGGTAAACATGATCGAATCATTACATGAATAACAAAACATAAAAAATATTGATTTTATTGAAAATTTCGTGAAATGCTAATGGTATTGGCTCATACATACACATCACGCCTCATTTCCTGTAGACGGGTAGACCCTGACAAAGACTTTTGTAAATATTATAAATCTTAAACCAAAGTTTCACTCAGGTAGATACAACAATATTGTAGGACACTATAACACCAATTGTTGTGATCTATAACTTAAAACCTAAATTCAATTTAAGCACCGTTTCTACATAACGTACCTAGATAAATACTAATAAGTTAATAACCTTGTAACATAGCCTTTAAGTAAACCAGTTAGGAAATATTTGGAATCGCCCTTCCACTATTAAACGCTTATTAAGAAAACCTGAACTTTAGATTGCTAGTCTGGGATGTAAAAAGAATGCTAACTAGCTGCCGTTCTTTATTATCGTAGGAGGCGACTAAGGGACTGTATGGACGTAACTAGAATACTTACAAGTTGACTTTTATTAGCTTAGGAAGTTATAAAACCACATGGAATATATAAGGTGAAGGAATAGCAATCTGTCAGCAATAATCCATAAAAATGTCTTTATAACTCTATTATGAAAGGTAATATAATAGCCGCCATAACAGCGGCTATAGCCCAGTAGGTAAGACCTCGGACTTCGTATGAGAAAGGTCCTAGGTTAGAATCCCGACTCTGGCATTTACCAATGAATGAAATTTAAATATTATGTAATGAAATTGAAATATAATTTACAGTCGCTAACGGTGAGGGAAAACATCGTGAGGAAACCTGCCTATCCTTCAGGATAGGTAATAGTCAGTGCCTATATACGGCGATACGGTTAACTACCTATCACGTTGGGTGCTGTCTATCTAGTGATACGCGGGCTTCGAATGACCAATACCTAACATGCCTTCGAAATTTCGGAGATGGGCATTCAAGCCTCTGACTACCCCGTCATAATTAAAAAAAAGGGAGTGTGTATACACAAGTCGTGAAGCGTATGTATGTATGAAAGGTAATAGTGACAAATTTTTCCAACATTGACTTATGGTAGTAAAATTTGGGTATGGCATAAGAAGCATGACAAATCGAATCAATATCTTCGAAATGCGGTCATTGAGAAGCATGTAAGAATTGGCATTGAATGATAGAGTAAGAAATAGTGTAATAAGGGAAGGTTGCGGTTTGAAAGAAGATGTAGTGACTAAGATTGAAAAGGGAATTTTAGGGGACAAATATTCTAATGCGTTTTAGCACAATTTTAGTTCAATATCCCTTCAGTTATAGTGCATTAGCTAAAGTGTCAAACTTCAATATTAATTACAGCAAAAGTGTCCAATTTCATTATTTTACAAACATCTTGACATTGCTATTGAAGTGATATCGAAAGGATATTTTGCCAAAAGCATAAGTGGACTGGGTCCCTAGTTTGAACATATGTAGATGATTAATAGTAGATTGATGTACTTCCCTAAAGGGATAGACAGATACTATCGATTGGTACTTTAAATGATACTGACTAATATCTCTTGCTTCACTCACACCATTAACCTTCTTTTCGCATATTAATGTCCCTATAAACCCAACAATATTACTAAAGATTAATAATAAAATTGTAAGAAACTATTACACCAATTGAACTAGTCGCTTGCTAAGTACATTTAAGACTTGAGTTAAGGGTACTAGACAACGTATATTTAAGAAATATATTCTTATAACATTCAAACATATATTAACGCCTCCATTTCCCCAAGGTAATAAGCAGAGACTATCGATAACCACCTGAAACGATCCTGACAAATATCTCTTGCGTCACTCACAACCATTAACCTTCTCATACATGTTCTTCTGTTCTTCACTCTACACCCGCCTTGAGAAGAATGTCTCCAATTTGATCTGTATAAGTTCTACGCGGTCTACCCCGTCCAACACTACCTTCCACTTTGTCTTTAAAAATTCCTTTCGTAACCCTCCTTTCATCCATCCGCTCCATGTGCCCAAACCACCTTAACATAACTTTCTCTATTTTAGTCACTACATCTTCTTTTGTAACTCAATTACATAATATTTTCTAATTAGGTACTTCACTACACTACATAGTATAAAACAAAGTCGCTTTCTCTGTCCCTATGTCCCTTTGTATGCTTAAATCTTTGAACTACGCAACGGATTTTGATGGGTTTTTTTAATAGATAGAGTGATTCAAGAGAAAGGTTTATACGTACAATAACATCCATCAAATAGCCAAAAGTGCGAAGCCGGAGCGGGTCGCTAGTAAATAAATATAATTCACCATATCTATGTATGAGTCATATCTTATTAAGCAGCAATTACGTAACTATTCCCTTTCGGGGTGGTCAGAACCTCGGATTTATACCTTTAAGGTCGCTTAATAAGGTCGTAGAACTATCTGATGGTTTGATAGTCCATCGCTTGTATAGTTTGTATTAACTGTTTTTCCTTAGTACGAATACTACGGCGAGGAAAAACATCGTGAGGAAACCTACCTATTGCCCGAACAGGTAATAGTTAGTGCTTGTTAATGGCGACATGGCTTACCATCTGTCACATTGAGTACCGACTATCTGGTCAACACGTAGGTGTGAAGTGGCCATAGAATTACGACCTCCGCTATTGCAGAGAAGAAAACCTGTACCTCTGACTACCCCGCAAGGGTTAATGGTTGTGAACACGTTGATATTGTCTTTTTATTCCTTAGTCGCCTACTATATTATTATATCCAACAGTAGAGGAACAAAGTTGAAAACGACAATTTCGTAATAAAAATTAAACACGTTCCCGACCCATTAACCCTTGCAAAGTAATCAGATGTTCGCGTGTCCATCTCCAGTCCCCACAATTGTGAATGAAGTAATTCTATGGCCACCTTGAATCCATTTGTTGGCCAGATAGTCAGCCAGTACTCAATGTGACAGGTGGTAAGCCGTGTCGCCATTTACGAGCACTAACTATTACCTGTTCGGGGAACAGGTAGGTTTCCTCACGATGTTTTCCCTCACCGTAGTTAGTGCATTACGCAATAGTATATAATTTAGTAATTAAATATTTTATATTGAGAAAGAGGAATCTTTAATAAAATGACATACATATACATTCACGTCTTTTAATCCCTTTCTGGGTGGACAGAAACTCAGAGATATAATATCTCCAAGGTCAGTTTTTAGCATGAATATTGGAGTTGCGATATCATAATGGAACATTGTTGACAGGTTGCTAGCCCATCGCCCAATAGATTCTATTTACCCCTAGTCCCTTAGCCTATGACATACCGGGAAGAACGGCAGCTAGTTAGCTGAAATTACGTCATCAATCATAATGAAATTAATAATTAAAAAACAATTAAATTAACAATGGCATTCAATTTCACAATTAAACTTTTAATAATGACTTACGAATATCAACTTAGTAATTAAAATACACTAATTAATACTAACTAATAAATGGTATTATTTTAATTAATACCTAGATTGATGACAAATGAAATAGTTCCTATTATTTAAAGGATATAAATAGAATGCTAACTAGCTGCTTTTCTTCTCGGCATGTCGTAATAGGCCGTAAATAAATAAAGATATAAAATAAATATACGCTTCACGACTTGTGTATACACACTCCCTATTTTATTATGGCGGGGTAGTCAGAGGCTTGAATGCCCATCTCCGAAATTTCGAAGGCGTGTTAGGTATGGGTCATTCGAAGCCCGCGTTTCACTTGATAGACAGCACCCAACGTGATAGGTAGTGAACCATATCGCCGTATATAGGCACTGGCTATTACCTATCCTGAGGGATAGGCAGGTTTCCTCACGATGTTTTCCCTCACCGTTAGCGACTGTAAATTAAATAATTAATTCATTCATTGGTACATGCCAGAGCCGAGATTCGAACCTAGAACCTTTTCTCATAAAAAGTCCGAATTCTTACCCACTGGGCTACAGTCGCTTCCTAAATAATTTTATTTAGGTCGTAAATATACTATTCATCTTCTTTACTAGTGCAGTACTACTCTAAGGGCCCTGAACGCTAATCGTGAGGTCCCGATTCCCGGTGGAGGCAGAGCTAAGAACTACGCTTTTCATCTGCTTTCCAGTCTGGTCGTTGATTATATATGCTATATATGTATTTATCTATATACAATAAGTACATATTTCTTAAATATACGTTGACCAGTACCCTTAACACAAGTCTTAAATGTACTTAGCAAGGGGCTAGTTTAATTGGTGTAACAATTAAATGTAACAAAATCTTATTCGGAAATTTTATTTCTGTCTATCATATGTATTTATATATTATGTGTTCACTCATGTACTTTCACACTCTATAGGATAGTCAGAACCTAAGGGACAGATCATCCAAAAATATAAATATCGAAGTTACGGTTATTTTAATAGGAAATGTTAGTCATAGGTTGCTACTCAATCGCCTACATACGCTTCACGACTTGTGCATAAACACTACCTTTTTATTGTAGCGAGGTAGTCAGAGCCTTGAGTGCCTATCAGCGAAATTTCGAAGGCATGTTAGGTATGGGTCACTAGAAGCCCGCGTATCACTAGATAGACAGCACCCAACGTGATAGATAGTGAACCTTATCGGAATAGGCACTGGCTATTACCTATCTCGAGGGATAGGCAGGTTTCCTCACGATGTTTTCCCTCACCGTTTCATCGCCTAATAATAATTACCTTAAATCCCTTAGTTACCTCCTATGATATTTAAAAAACCATACTTATATATATATATATATATATATATATATATATATATATATATATATATATATATATATATATATATATATATATTCTAAATACATATTCTACATACGTTTAAAATTTAAATAATAAAAAATGATACTCACATTTCAATGCACAGCTTTACACTAAAACAACAAAAATATTTCAACCACTAATTAAAACTAAATTAAATTAATCAACTATTAATTAACTATTAAATTAATTTTTGTTTAAGTAAACAACCGCCCGCCACTAGAGACAAGTCGAAAATGATTTTTTATTTAACTAACACGCTATTAGTACATTAATTCCTTTATTACTAATTAATAAATACAATATATTATGACGCAATTGTTTAATTAATGCTTGATTACGACCTTTGTTAAGTGGGAGTGACAATGTAGTCCCGGGTTCGATTCCCTTCATAATATTTGACTTTGGGATGTTCATAATATAGTGAACTATTCAACCGATATAACTACAAACATACATATATACATATATTTTTGTACATGAGAAGATGTATGAGTGTCAATGAAGCGAAAGTTGTCTGTCAGGATCGGGACAGATGGGGATCCGTGATCTCTGCCTACCCCTCTACAGGGAATCAGGCGTGATTTGTAAGTATGTATATATTTACGTCTTTTATTCCCTTTCGGGGTGGACAGAATCTTGGAGATATAATTTCTCCTAGGTCACTGTTTAGCATGAATATTGGGGTTGCGATGTTATAACGGAACATTGGTGACAGGTTGCTAGCCTATCGCCTAATAGATTTTATTTGCCCCTAATTCCTTAGTCGCCTACTACGACATGCATAAACTTATATATATACATATATTCATGCCTTTACGTCCATAAAGGGATAGGCAGAGACTATCTATCGCTACTTGGAACGATCCTGACAAATCTCTTGCTTCACTCACATTCATTAACCTTCTCATACATGCTCTTCCATTCTTCACGCTACACCCGCCTTGAGAAAAATGTTTTCAATTGGATTAACATAAAATTATACATACATACACCACATCACGCCTGATTCCCTGTAGAGGCGTAGGCAAAGAACACGGATCCCCATTTATCCCGATCCTGACAGACCAGTTTCGCTTCATTGACACTCATACACCTCCTCATACACACTCGGCATATTATGAATTTATCTATTAATAACAAGTACATATTTGTTCAATAAACGTTCTGTAATAGTCTGGGACGTAAAAAGAATGCTAACTAGCTGCCGTTCTTCCCGGCATGTCGTAGGAGGCGACTAAGGGACTAGGGGTCAATAGAATCTATCGGGCGATAGGCTAGCAACCTGTTAGCAATGTTCCATATGACATTACAACCCCAATATTCATGCTATATTGAAAAAGGGTGACGTTAGGAGTACCTATAACCGCCGAGTGTGTATGAGAAAATGTATGAGTGTCAAAGCGAGTGAATGTATGAGTAAGAAGCGAAAGTGGTCCTGTCAGGATAGGGACAAATGGGGATCCGTGATCTCTGCCTACCCCTCTACAGGGAATCCGGCCTGATGTGTATGTATGTATTCATGCTAGATAGTGAAGAAAAAGATATTATAGTGTCTTAGGGTCGAAAGTTGTCGAAAGGGATTAAAGGACGTGAATGTATCATCACTACATAGCATAAAACAAAGTCGCTTTCTGTGTCCCTATGTCCTTTTGTATGCTTAAATCTTTGAAACTACGCAACGGACTTTGATGCGGTTTTTTTTAATAGATAGAGTGATTCAAGAGGAAGGTTTATATGTATAATAACATCCATTAAATAGTGGAGTAGGCTATATATTTTATACCCGTGCGAAGCCGGAGCGGGCCACTAGTATGTATATAAAAGGGTCAACAATCATGAAGTAGGTATATGTATGTATATCTATATGTATGTTTTAATATGTGCTATGTCAATTTTATTGAAGTAAACAAAACTAAATATCATATTACAAAGAATACCGATTATGAAACAAAAGGCAAACGCGTTCGCGACCATTAACCCTTGTGGGTTAGTCAGAGGTTCAGGTTTCCATCTCCGCAATTGCGAAGGTAGTAATTCTATGGCCACCTCGAACCCCCGTGTTGACTAGTCAGTACTCACTGTGACAGGTGGTAAGCCATGTCAACATTTACAAGCACTAACTATTACCTGTTCGGGGAACAGGTAGGTTTCCTCACGATGTTTTCCCTCACCGATATATATTAAACAAAGTTATTAGTCGATGGACTAACCACCTGTCACTTTGAATGCTGATTATCTGGCAAAACCCATAGACCACAGCAAAACCACAAGTAGCTAACTCACTGACTACCCTAAAAGGTATGCATATTCTGTCTTTTAAGGATTTAAGTATAATATTGTATTAATTCCACGTAGCTCAGTTGTTTGGGGCTTGGCTCTGTTTCAGTGGGTACAGGGTTCAAATCCCGCTTGAGCATGTACCAATGGAAATGTAGTTTAATGAGTTTCTATGTACATTTTCGTAATAAAAATACATTTACGAACTGCGTTGAATACTACGGTGGGGGAAAACATCGTGAGGAAACCTACCTGTTCCCCGAACAGGTAATAGTTAATGCTTGTAAATGGCGACATGGCTTACCACCTGTCACATTGAGTACTAACCATCTGGTCAACACGTGGGTTCGAGGTGGCCATAGAATTACTACCTTCGCAATTGCGGAGATGGACACCTGAACCTCTGACTACTCCGAAAGGTTAAGGTTGTGTCTTTTTTTACGCAATTTTAAGTCGAAATTTGACACTTAAATTTTTTATCAATAGTGAAATTTGACACTTTTGCTAATCCACTACTAACTTCACACTACTACTGAGGCAATATTGAACTACGACTGTGCTAAAACGCATTGGAAGACTTGGAATTCTTCACTCTATGTACAGTCAGCGCTAAAAGTGCAGTCCCAGTAGCTTTTAATAAGGTTTACGTTTATAAGAACAAAAGACAATATTTTTGATTTCGAAGCACGCGAACGTATAGTGGCCATGACAATGCATAGTGGCGCCAGTTTTAAAGTACATCCGCCTTAAGAATGAATTTTATTCTAGATTTAATATACTAATAGTTGTTAATGCGTTTTAAATGTTACATATTACTTTAATTACTTTATTTCTATTAAATTCCATTATTTTTAAGTCCTATTAAGTCGTTATACAATAAATGATTTCGTTAATTAGTAACTATGAATCATAATCCTTCGAGATGATAATAATAATATTTAGGACACTATTACACCAATTGATCTAGCCCCTTGGTAAGTTCTTTTAAGACTTGTGTTAAAGGTACTAGTCAACGTTTATTTAAGAAATGTATACGTATTATATATAGATAAATTTATTGTAGCATTAATAATCAACGACCAGACTGGAAAGCAGCACCGGAAATCGAACCCGGATAGGTAATAGCCAG
Organism: Leucoptera coffeella; assembly: GCA_030578115.1. Classification (NCBI taxonomy): domain Eukaryota; kingdom Metazoa; phylum Arthropoda; class Insecta; order Lepidoptera; family Lyonetiidae; genus Leucoptera; species Leucoptera coffeella. The sequence goes on from JAMBLF010000396.1 coordinate 66,088, forward strand.
TGCCTGTATACTTCGATACTCGTCTATCTAGTGAAATACGGGCTTCGAGTGGCTTATACCTAACATGCCTTCGAAATTTCGAAAATGGGTTTTCAAACGTTTAACTGCGCCGCCACAATAAAAAAGGGATAGTGTATACACAAGGAATGAAGCGTATGTATGTTGTATGTTTTGAAACCTAAGCATACATACCGTGCATTCATTTTTACGTGAACGCTAATCATGAGGTCCCGGGTTCGATTTCCGGTGGAGGCAGAGTTACGGACTATGCTTTTCTTCTGCTTTCCAGTCTGGTCGTTGCCTGCCTTCTGCCTTCTGCCTTCTAGTTATACTAAGTAAATATTTCTTAAATATACGTTGACTAGTACCATTAACACAAGTCTTAAATGTACTTATCTAGGGGCTAGTTCATTATTATTTAATTTATTTATTATTTTGGATGCATTTTCTCTCAGCTTTGCTATTCAGAGGGGGAATGCTATCAGTGTCTTGGAACCCTACCACCCTCTGATAGCGATGGTTATAAAGATATTTTCTATGTAATTTCATTTTTATATCTACGAGTACTTTAGGTTTATAGATTTATTTTTTCTTTATTGTGTATAATAAATCTCGTCTTATATTATGATACCTTTTATATCCAACGTTTTTGGTAACAGGTTACTAACCCATCGCCTAATAGATTCCGTTAACCCCTAGTCCTTTAGTCACCTCTTTTATGATGCTAATAGTGACATAGCAATTAATGACCTATACTTGTGTTTAAAATTAACTATCGCGTTCGTTAATTAGCATTTACTTTTATTTATATACTAGAATTATTGTATGACTTTGTATGGATGATAATAATTAATGTTATAAGCGTTATGTGTACCCTGTATAAGATTCGCATTCACGACCATTAACTCTTGCGGGGTAGTCAGAGGTTCAGGTTTCCATCTCCGCAATTGCGAAGGTAGTAATTCTATGGACACCTCGAACCCACGTATTGATCAGATAGTACTCAATGTGACAGGTAAGCCATGTCGCCATTTACAAGCACTAACTACTACCTTATTATTTTTCGTATTAAACACATACATATATATATATATATATATATGTGTGTGTGTGTGTATGTAACACGACAGTAATAATTATCAGAGTAGGTAGAGTTAGAAAACCCAACTTTACCAAACTAAAAAATTAATATGAAATGTGATTGTCAGTGCTTGTAAATGGCGACATGGCTTACCTGATACATTGAGTACTAACTATCTGGTCCACACGTGGGTTCGAGGTGGTCATAGAATGACTATCTCCGCAATTGCAGAGATGAATACACAAACCCTGTTAGTGAAAATCATGATATTTATGTATGTTTTTCAAACTACGGTGAATGAAAACATCAAGCCCTACTTACTACCTACCTGTTCCCCAAACAAGTAATATGTAGTGCTTGTAAATGCCGACCTGGCTTGCCACTTGACACATTGAGTACTGACTAGAGATCCCGCCACATAAGCTGGCAGTAGCCAAACTTGGAACTAAATTTGACGTTTCCGCAATTGCGTGTTATTTTGTATGAAAGGTAAATTTAGTATTACCAGCGTTGTGTTTTTTGCCCACTCTTTGTAATTTTTATGTTTGTTAAGGGTGATTATAATAAATTGATTTCCGGAGTTTCTTGTTAGTTCTCTCTAGGGTCTCCGCTGATCTAACCTCGGTAAAAAATATGTAAAGACAATGCTCAGTGCCATGTTTGAAATAATAGTTTTAAGAGATTCGCGTTTTATACTCATGATATAAGATATAAGGGTGTGTATAAGATTGATTGCAGCTGTGGGAAATCCTACGTCGAACACACTAAACGGTCTATTGCGGACAGAGTGAAGGAACACATAATATATGTAATATATAATAAGAAGGATAAGTCCCGTTAATTATTAATCATGTTTGAAATAGTTTAATAAACATATTTTGACTTTGATATATTAATTTGTTTTATTTGAGTTTATAGCTCTGCAACCAAAGACCGTTACAAATGAAACCTATAATGTATCGAGCCGTATGGCACAGTGAGTGCTAGTTTTGGCGTGTTTACTGGTAACACTGAATTACGCGACTGTGGCGACGCCTCCAACTGCCATCTTATGTGGCGGGATCTCTATCTGGTCAACACGTGGGTTCGAGGTGGCCATAGAATGGCGCATACCCTCTATTTATAGAAACCTCCGTAATTGCGGAGATATATACATAAACCTTTATCTACCCTATATTATATATTTATGATATTTATTATATATATATTTTATATTTATTACATATTTTTTTAATATATTTATGTATTTTTTTCATACGAACAAACTTAGCTATAATTATTTTAGCTATATTAGATTAAAAATAAACGTAAACATACTTTCTATACATTGACTTATTCAAATTATACAAACACAGCGTCCAAATTAACAAGACCCGTGACACTATACAGTTGTAATACAAATGAAGTGCCAATATAAACTGGACGAGTTATATTGTAAAAATCAGCATTTTAATAAGGTTATAATACAATGTTAGGTGAATGTAACGTCAACATTATTTTAAAACGTAAATAGAATGCTAACTAGCTACCTTTCTTCTCAAAAAGAAATGTGAATTAGTACTAAGGTTACAGGAGTTTATTAGGCGATGAGCTGGAAACCTGTCACATATATTCCAAAAGGAGTTTGAACGAAGATGTAGTGACTAACATGGAAATGGGCATTCTTCGATGGTTTGAACATGTTATGCGGATGAATGATAGTAGATTGACAAAAGGAATAAAATTAAGTCAGATTGACGCCATATTGGAAAAGGGTGACGTTGGAAGTACCTATAACCGCAAAGTATATATGAGGAGGCTTATAGAGATCGCGCCACATAAATTGGCAGTGGGCAAACTTGGAACTAAAAACTGGACGTTTATTAAAATTGGACGTTTCCGCCATTGCGTGTTATTGTGTATGAAAGGTAAATTTAGTATTACCAGCGTTGTGTTTTTGCTCACTCTTTGTAATTTTTATGTTTGTTAAGGGTGATTAAAATAAATTGATTTCCGGAGTTTCTTGTTAGTTCTTCTCCAAGCTAGGGTCTCCGCTGATCTAACCTCGGTAAAAAATATGTAAAGACAATGCTCAGTGCCATGTTTGAAATAGTTTTTTTAATTTATACTTAGATCATAAGATAACTTTCAAAGAGAGCTTGTGATAGGGCCTATTTTGTATAAAAATATTTTGACTTTGATAAATTAATTTGTTTTATTTGAGTTTATAGCTCTGCAACCAAAGACCGTTACAAATGAAACCTATAATGTATCGAACCGTATGGCACAGTGAGTGCTAGTTTTGGCGTGTTTACTGGTAACACTGAATTACGCGACTGACGCCTCCAATTGCCACCTTATGTGGCGCGATCTCTAAGTTTAGTATCAATGAGCGAAAGTGGTCTGTCAGGATCGGGACAAATGGGGATCCGTGATCTCTGCTCATCCCTCTAGAGGGAATCAGGCGTGTTGTGTATGTATGTATATTCCCAAAGCCATTACTAATACTAAAATTATGGAGGATAGTTATTAGACACAATAGTCGTTATGGTTCTGTCCACCCCGAAAGGTAAAGAAGAACGTGAGTATATATTTTACATCGTTAACCCTTTTGGAGTAGACAGAGGCTTGAATACCCACCATACTCACTTTCGTTTGTTATTACTCTTACCCTTATGATCTAAGATTGTTCTTTTGTATATATATCGAATACTACGGTGAGGGAAAACATCGTGAGGACACCTACCTGTGCTCCGAACAGGTAATAGTTAGTGCTCGTAAATGGTGACATGGCTTGCCACCTGTCACGTTGAGTACTGACTATCTGGTCAACAAGAGGGTTTGAGATGACTGTAGAATTAGTACCTCCGCGATTGCGGAGATGGACACCTTAACCTCTGCCTATACGGGATACATACTAATGTACAAATATTAACACCTTTATTTCCCTAACTACATAAATAGCAGAGATAGTAGATAGTAGTCTCCTTTGCTTCACACACACCCATTAACCTTCTCATATAATTAGTTTATATAATAATGATACAAAGTTGGGAAATTATACCTTAAATAGAGATCATTTGGCATTAAATAGACACCTTACTATAATTTCCTATGAGAGATGTTATGTATTTGTTGAGCTAAAGCTTCCATAGATTGGATAAATATTATGTACTGTGGACTCTGCGTATTCCTGTATAAGAAAATGCAATTTAGGTGTATGTAATGTTTTTGATGCCTTAAAAATCCAACATTACTTATCTTTTATTAAATTATTTATTAATCATAAATACGCTCGTCTGATCGTGTATAGTACTCATAAGAACAGGTTCTGTCAAAATGACAGTTCTTATCAATGTCACTACATTGCAACTGACAAGTCAGACTACAACTTGTACAGTTTTGGGAAAGATGCAGATTGCTGCAATATTTTCATTTATTTCTATTTAAAAATCATATTATTACTATATCTATCACTTAACGTAAGAATGCCGTGACTGTTGCCGTGTATAATCAGTTATTGTGTGAAGCTACACTACTTTGTATTGAAGATTTAAGAACAAATTTGTATAGATAAGTTTAACGAAGATGGATGAAACTTTAGGAATATTTTTGCTAGCTATAGTAATGCTGGTTGGGTCCTATGTGGCTGGGAGTATACCATTGAACGTGTCAATGTCTGAGGTAAGTTATTTATTTCAATATTCACGGCCTGATAAAGTTTAACAACGTAAAGAGGACACGTCTCCAATGTCGCAATGTTATCGTCGTAATTTAATATTTTGTCTGTTTTATCAATTTTAATAAATAAAACGGTATAAATACACTTAAAATGATCCTTATAACTCCTGTCCTTGTGTAATGAATAACGATTTTACACCTTGTTTCCAAAGTTAACAGAGCATGCTATATTTTATTGCCTAACTGTAGTTGGTAGGTATGTTTTTGCCTCCATATAGCTTATTTCAAATACTTAAAGTAACTTAGCAATCTCAATACACCCCTTAAGATGTTATAGACATAATTTTTATGTAATAAAATGTAACCAGAGTTTAAATTTATTAATACCTTGTTCTGTAATAATAATACAAACATTTGAAAGTATGTTATAACTGTGTATATTAACTATTTGATAATAAAGTCAACCAAATGTAGCGAATTGTTTCTTCTACATCAATAATTGTGTGAACAGTACTCCACTGTAGAATGAATCAAAATCTTACCTAAATAAAAAACAAGGTAATATTGATTTTAAATTAACATCTTAAAAGTATTTTATGTACTATGTGAGACCGGGTCGTTTCACGATAAATTAATAAAGATATAAATACCTTTATTTAACCTGATGTTTTGACCCAGTTGCATAGGCAGTGGTCACGGGAAAACTATCTAACTTAAAAGTATTTCAGCTTTGACAAACTAAGGATAATTTATTTTTTTAACGACCTTGTCTATGGCATTGGCAGCAACAATACTATCAAAGTTGCAGTGGAACAACAAAAACAGGTTTCAGGGAATAAAATTTTTTTGTTCTCTCGCCTTTGCCTTTGGCTATTTTAAAAGTAATAACAGTTATGTGAATGTACTTTAATATTAATTAATAATTCTCCAAAATCAGACAGAAAACAGTACTTAATAATTTGTAACGTGTTTTCTTTCAGCTTTAGTGCAATAGAATATAACAGAGAATATACCATGTTCTTACCTTCAAATTTAATTTCTTTTTAATGTGACGTAGCTCAGTATATCATTTAGCAATATGTCAAACAGTAGGAGTAGGTTACATCTATTTAAATCTTTACACAATAATAAATTGGTAATAAAAACAGTTTTTTCAGAATAGTTAGTTAATAGTGACCTCTCAAATTCCATATTTAAGCACATAGTCAGCACCTAATGCGATAGGCCATTCACTAAATGACTATTACCTTTACTTATAATAGGTAAAAGGTTTTTCTTCATCGTATATTATTGCCTGCATAAAATATTCTATTTAACATTTGTTATAGTTATGTGTACATTGTATTCCTATAAATTACTATGTAAAAAAATTCAATTGACGTAAGAATTTATTATATACATACATACATACACACTAATATAGCTTATAAATAAAACATCGCTATTACACAGTATTATGCTATTGCCATTCATGTCCTTTAGCCCCTTTTGAGGTGGACAGAACCTTGGAGATGATAATATATCCTAGGTCACTTTTTAGGTTATTGGTGTTGTGGTCTCTTATAGAACATTGGTGACAGGTTGATAGTCCATCCCTTAGTCGCCTCCTAAGACATGCCGGGAAGAACGGCAGCTAGCTAGTGTTCTTTTTGCGTCCCAATCTAGCACTGAATAACGAAACATTGTCGTAAATTTTGCATAATTGAAAAATGATTGCAGATTACGCGATTTGTTAATTATTGCACAATGTGAAATCCGTAATAATCAAAGTTATAATGAAGTAAGAAATTGCATGAATTTTATGCTTACATACATACACTTACGACTTTTAATCTCTTTTAGAGTATACAGAACCTTTAAGGTGAAATCTTGATGACCTCCGTGGCGTGATTGGTTAACCACCTGAACGCTAATCGTGAGGTCCCAAAGATTCCCGGTGCAGCCAGAGTTAAGAATGCTTTTCTTCTACTTTCCAGTCTGGTTGTTGATTATATTATATGCTATATATGTATTTATCTATACATAATATGTATATATTTTTAAAATATACGTTGACTAACCTTTAACACAAGTCTTAAATGAACATACCAAGGGGCTAGTTCAATTGGTGTAATAATGTCCAAATATTATTATTATTATAAACAAGACAAACACATTCACGACCATTAACCCTTGAGGTCAGAGGTTCAGGTGTCCATCTCCGCAATTGCGAAGGTAGTAATTCTATGGCCACCTCAAACCCACGAGTTGAACAAGTTAGTACTCAATGTGACAGGTGGTAAGCCATGTCGCAATTTACAAGCACTGACTATTACCTTTTCGGGAAACAGGTAGGTTTCCTCGCGATGTTTTCCCTCACCGTAGTATTCGATGCGTAAATGTATTTTTATTACGAAAATTTATTAAACTGGAAATGCCATTGTTAGCGTTCCGGCGGCTAATCGATCGCGCCACGGAAGTCGTCGGTATATTAACCAATTATTAATACCATTTCAGGAAAAGCTAAGAAAAGTGACAATATTAGGTGCAGGACTTCTCGTGGGTACGGCTTTAGCGGTTATAATACCGGAAGGGGTGCGAGCTTTGGACAGCGAATCACTGCCTACACCTACAACGGGAGTTAAAGATGTGACTAGTGTACCTATGCATGAGGACAAAGATGTTCATGGGGTCATTGGGGTCGCTTTGGTACTGGGTAAGTTATTTATCGCTGCTTTAAAACTAAACTGAAGAAATTCGAAAAACATTTTATCTCAAAAAGATTTAATAAAAAGATAAAAAATGTATTTATATTTAATCATTTTTTTAAATTATATGCAATTTAATGTCAAAAATATATCAACTATATTATAAAACAACGTTTTTTGCAAAATAGTGTTTTTTGAGTTTCTTCACTTTAGTTTTAAAGCAGCGTTATGTGTAAATTGCATGGAGTATATATTATGATTGACAAAAGGTGTATATATGATTGAAGTGGAAGGGCGGTTACGTAGGGGCCGGCCTAATAAGACATATAACAGTCAGATAGACGCTATATTGAAAAAAGGTGACGTTAGAAGTACGTTTAACCGCCGAGAGTGTATAAGAGGATGTGTGAATGTCAATGAAGTGGTCTGTCAGGATCGGGACAAATGGGGATCCGTGATCAGGCGTGATGTGTATGTATGTATGTATGCATGAAGTAATTAATAAGAGAAAGGACCTTACGCAATATTCGTATGGAAACTAGCGTGTCACTACGCGGGGTGAAACGAAGTACGCGGGATGGAGAGGAGATATTACAACCAATTGAAACACGCCATTTTGTGAGACAAAACATAGGTACCTTCTTTCTATTACACATTTTTAGACTCCGCACCAATTTTTTTTTTCAATTCTTTATTAAGCCATTCACCACTAAGGTTATGTCGGCTGAAGTACAAACACTGATGAATGACGACCTCCGTGGCGCGATCGGTTTGACACCTAAACGCTTATTGTGGGGTCCCGGGTTCGATTCCAGGTGGTGGCGGAATTAATAACAATGCTTTTTTACTGCTTTCCAGTCTGGTCGTTCATTATATATGCTATATATGTATTTATCTATGTATAATAAGAATATATTTCTATATACGTTGTCTAGTACCCTTAACACAACCTATCACTACATAGTATAAAACAAAGTTGCTTTCTTTTTCCCTATGTCCCTTTGTATGCTTAAATCTTTGAAACTACGCAACGGATTTCGATGCGTTTTTTTTTAAAAGATAGAGTGATTAAACAGTGGAGTAGTCTATACATTTTATACCCGTGCGAAGCCGGAGCGGGTCTCTAGTAAAATATATATTACTTTTAGTGAATCTAAATGTTTTGTGTTTGTGTATTTGTTACTATAAGTTAATAAAGTTTCTTTCTCTTACAGCGGATGGCATAGCACTCGGTGCGGCGGCCACTGCTTCCAGGGCAGAGGTTCAGCTGATAGTGTTCGCGGCCATAATGTTGCATAAGGCACCCGCCGCGTTCGGCCTGGCCAGCTTTTTACTGCACTCTGGGTTGGATCGGTGAGTTTGTGTGTGTGTGTGTGTGTGTGTGTGTGTAAGTGTGATATAGATCCATACACACAGGCGACCGTTGAGGCGCGATTAGTTAAGCACTAGGGCCCTTACTCCACTGATTAACTTTGACAGCCACACAACTGCGTCGCTACTGCGTTACTTCTGCGTCTCGGCTGTAAAAGTGGCACTCTGCTAATATTTTGACAGCCACACTGTACCTCAATAGCGAGTCAGTGGTGCTTCAGTGGCAACACAAGTTAGTGGAGTACCAAAAGTGTCAAATTACGGCCACTGAAGTATTACAGTATCGATACTGAAGTAATATTGTGGCTAAAATGAATTAGTGGAGTAAGGGCCCTGAACGCTAATCGTGAGGGTTCGATTCCTAATGAAGGCAGAGGTTGGGATCGAATTTTATTTAAAATCACGATTAACGTTCAGATGGCTAACTGATCGCGCCACGGAGGTCGACAAAATATATAAACGATGCGCGTGTATGTATGTACAGTCAACGCTGAAAGTGCAGTCCCAGTAACTTTTTATAAGGTTTACGTTTATAAGAACACATGACAATATTATTAATTTCGAAGCACGCGAACGTATAGTGGCCATGACAATGCATAGTGGCGCCAGTTTTAAAATGTAAAATATTGTCTCTTGTTCTTATAAACGTAAACCTTATAAAAAGTTACTGGGACTGCACTTTTAGCGTTGATGGTACTTATGTAGTTACGTTCACAATACGCTAGATAATCGACGACCACCGTGGCGCGATCGGTAAGCTGCCTGTACGCTAATCTTGAGGTCCCGGGTTCAATTCCCGGTGGAGGCAGAATCAAGAACCACGCTTTTCTTCTGCTTTCCAGTCTGGTTGTTGATTATATATGTATTTATCTATATATATAATAAGCATATATTTCTTAATTATACGTTGACTAGTACCTTTAACACAAGTCTTAAATGAACTTACCAAGGGGCTAGTTCAATTGGTGTAATAATGTCCAATATTATTATTAATGGAATGAAAGCCAACATATAATATGTCCTTCATACATTTTTTTCAGGACAAGAATACGTAAGCACATAATAATATTTTCGTGTGCCGCACCACTGCTAACCCTTGTCACGTACTTCGGCATCGGCAACGAGAGTAAGCAGACACTCAGCGACATTAATGCTACGGGTAAGATTTATATATATATACATGTTACCTAAACGTGTTGAATATTGTATTGAAAACAACGGTGGTCACTTAGAACACCTACTATGATAAACTAAAGTATGCCAAAACAACCCATTTCATTCATTTTGGACATCATGTTTCATAGAGATATTTACAGCTTAAGACCTACACAATTGATATTTAAAAAGAAAAAGTGAAAATGGCAAGTTTAATTTTTCAAAGCAACCGGGTTCGATTCCGGTACAGGATACAGTTGTTTTTTCAAAGAAAGCATGAATGCAGTTTTTATTTTTATCAAAATCGGTGACATGGTTCCTAAGAACAAATCTTTGTATCTCTTATAGTTTCAGACTTTCCCATACTGACCGTTTTGAATGCGCCACCCTGTATATATATATACTAGCGACCCGCTCCGACTTCGCACGGGTATAAAATATATAGCATACTCCACTATTTAATGGATGGTATTATATATATAAACATTTCTCTTGAACCACTCTATCTATTGAAAAAAAAACCGCATCAAAATCCGTTGCGTAGTTTCAAAGATTTAAGCATACAAAGGGACATAGGGACAGAGAAAGCGACTTTGTTTTATACCACGTAGTGATGATAGACGCCATATTGATAAGTGATGTTAGAGGTACCTATAACCGCCGAGTGTGTATGAGGAGGTGTATGAGTGTCAATGAAGCGAAAGTGGTTTGTCAGGATCGGAACAGATGGGGATCCGCGATCGCTGCCTACCCCTCGACAGGGAGTTAGGCTTGATGTATACGTATGGTAAAAAACCGCATAATAACAATTGCCCTTTTGCGGTTCTGACATAATACGCGTGTATTCCTTTTTGCGCGTCAATGGCACACATGAGCTTTACTTGTATATTTGTTTTATTAACACACTAGTGACCCGCTCCGGCTTCGCACGGGTATTAAATATATAGCCTACTCCACTATTTAATGGATGTTATTATACATATAAACCTTCCTCTTGCATCACTCTATCTATTAAAAAAACCGCATCAAAATCCGTTGCGAAGTTTCAAAGATTTAAGCATACAAAGGGACATAGGGACAGAGAAAGCGACTTTGTTTTATACTATGTAGTGATGATAGACGCCATATTGAGTGATGTTAGAAGTATGTACTTATAACCGCCGAGTATGTATGAGTGTAAATGAAGTGAAATTGGTCTGTCAAGATCGGGACCAATGGGGATCCGTGATCTCTGCCTACCACTCTACAGGGAATCAGGCGTGATATGTATGTATGTACGACCTGGTCTTGTATAGTAAAAAATGAGTATAAATCGCGAGTGTTTAAAAATAAGTAACAGTAAATTTATTAAAAAGACAAAAAGACCAATGCGTTCACGACCATTAACCCTTGCGGGGTAGTCAGAGGGTCAGGTTTTCATCACCACCATTGCGAAAGTAGTAACTCTATGGCAATCTCGAACCCACGTGTTGACCAGATAGTTAGTACTTTATGTGACAGGTGGTAAGCCATGTCGCCATTTACAAGCACTGACTATTACCTGTTCGGGTAACAGGTCGGTTTCCTCACGATGTTTTCCCTCACCGTAGTATTCGTCAATGTATTTTTATTACGAAAACGTACATAGAAATTCATTAAACATCATTCCATTGGTACATGCTCATCGGGATTTGAACCCTGTACCCACTGATACAGAGTCAAGCCCCAAACAACTGAGCTACGTCGAATTTATCTAAAACTACATTTAAAAGAGAATCCAAAAATATATTGTTTCATATTAGTTAGTTCAGTATATATGTATAATGGTGTAAAATGTTTTTTGTATTTAATGAATGATGGAATAGCTACCTGTAACCGATGTTCCTTGTTATACCTACATATAAATTTATGACCTTTAATCCATTTCAGGTGAACGCTAATCGTGAGGTCCTGGGTTCGATTCCCGGTGGAGGCAGAGTTAAGAACTATGCTTTTCTTTTGCCTTCCAGTCTGGTCGTTGATTATATATGCATTATATGTAGTTATGCATAATAAGTATATATTTCTTAAATATACGTTGACTAGTACCCTTAACACAAGTCTTAAATGAACTTACCAAGGGGCTAGTTCAATTGATGTAATAGTGTCCTTCAATATTATTATTTTATTATGTTTTAAACCAAACCTTTTCTTACAGGTATAGCTTTACTATTCTCAGGCGGGACTTTCCTTTACGTGGCCACAGTACATGTTCTCCCCGAACTAACAGTAAACAGTCACGCCACACACACATTACTTCCAACACAAGAAGACGAAGTTAAGAAACCACAAAACCAGAGTTTGGGAGTCTTTGATACTCTCATTTTGGTCACTGGGACCCTTTTGCCACTTTTACTTACGATGGGACATTCGCATTAGTGTGTGTTAGTGTGTGTGTATGGTTATAGGTACTGATAGCGATTTATTTACTACTAGCGACTCGCTCCGGCTTTGGTATATATAGTCTATTCGCGTTAAGTAAATAGTGACGTCATTATATACAGAGGTTAAACTGGCCAATGAGGCGTGAGTAACTGAGAAAACAAGTCACATTGACCAATCGCAGACAACCGTTGTCACGTCTCATTGGTCAAATCGTGGGTACATGATTACTATTTTCTTAATGCGAATATACTATAGTGTGTGTGTATGGTTGGTTATAGGTACTGATGTTAGCGATTTATTTACTACTAACCCGCTCCGGCTTTGTACGGGTATAAAATATATAGCCTACTCCACTGTTTAATGGTTGTTATTATACATATGAACCTTCCTCTTGAATCACTCTATCTATTAAAAAAACGCATCAAAATCCGTTGCGTAGTTTCAAAGATTTAAGCATACAAAGGGACATAGGGACAGAGAAAGCGACTTTGTTTTATAGTATGTAGTGATGTGAGACCGAGTCACAATAAATTAACATAAACTGAGTAACGTAAATAAATAACGTATACATCGCGAGTATTTTAAAATAACTAATGTCACCAATGTTTCATATATGCTAAGCCAAATATTCATGTATATGACTAGGAGACATGGTGTCTCTAAGGTTTTGTCCATCCGAAAAGAGATTAAAAAATTTAATATATATCGATGGTTAAAAGATAAAAGGGTATAAATTAAATTTTGATCAAAAGACAATTATAGTAAAAAAAACTTTAAATGTTTATTATGAGTGACGCGGCTTACCTGTCACATTGAGTACTGACTTTGTAGTCAACACTTGGGTTTGAGGTGGCCATAGAATTACTACTTCCGCAATTGCGGAAATGGTCACGCGAAACTGACTACCCCGCAAGGGTTAAAGGTTGTGAAAGTGTGTTCGATTTATTTACTTTAATTGTAAAATATTTTTTTCGATTATTTAACCGCTCTTTTTCAAGTATGTCAGATGTTCAGTACTATGATTTATTAATTAAGAGACGTGTGCTACTGAAGTTAGTCGCAAGCTGACTGATAAGCTCCGCCCATTTAGACCTATTATTTGATGACGTCACGGACCATTTTTGCCACATCGTACCATTGACTTCGCCCGGTCCTCTTTGTATTTAGTACCTGAACAAAACATATTATATCATCTATCTGCTGTCATATGTCTTATTAGGACACCTACGTAACCGCCCTTCCACTTCACCCACATATATTCCTTTAGTCAATCTACTATCATTCATCCGCATAACATGTCCAAACCATCGAAGCATATACATTGAAAAAAGTGACGTTAGAAGTACCTATAACCGCCGAGTGTTTGAGATGTATGAGTGTCAATGAAGCGAAAGTGGTTTGTCAGGATCGGGACAAATGGGGATCCATGATCTCTGTAAACAGAGAGATATTATCTCTGCGGTTTTGTCCAACCCTAAAGGGATTTAAGGACGTGGTTATATGTATGTAGTTATGTAATATAATTTGATGTACGAGTTAGTATAGTTCCCTAACAGGTAATAGTGCTTGTAAATGGCGACATGGCTTACCACCTGTCACATTGAGTACTGGGCCCTTACTCCACTAATTAACAGCCACCACTGACAGCCACTCAACTGCGAGGCTATAGCGATAAATCTGCATCTCGGCCGTAAAAGTGGCACTCTGCTAATATTTTGACAGCCAGAATAGCGCCATAATAGCGAGTCAATGGCACTTCAGTGGCCACTCAAAGTACAGAAATTATTGTCTATGGATTACAACAATTTAAAAAACTGTTTGCACTGACAATGCAGCAATGTCAATTAATGCATATTGATTTAGCAGTTAAAAGTTTTAAGTTTATAACGTAAACGTAACTAAAAACGTAACTGAAAAAATATTTTATGTTTTTAATTGAAACTAAAACTACTAACTGAGTGTGTGAGTGTACACTAGATATTGACCATATACAAAAAAAGCTGTCAAAACAATAGTAGAGTACCAAAATGAAGGCTATTGAACTAATATTGAGGCACGTTTGATTAGTTGTATTTCGATAGCGCTTCAGTGGCCAAAATTTGTTAGTGGAGTGCGAAAAGTGTCAAATTACGGCCATTGAACTGCCACAATGTCGACACTGAAGTGAAATTGTGGCCAATATGAATTAGTGGAGTAAGGGCCCTGACTATCTGGTCAACTTGGGTTCGACGTGGCCCAACAATTACTACCTCTGCGATTGCGGAGATATAATGGTCGTGAAAGTTTGTCTTTGTATAGTATATAATTGTTGTTGTAAATTACGCTTTGAATATCCACATACATTTATGCTCAATTATATTTCTTTGAAACAAAATTTATAGATACGAGTATGTTAATATTTTACTTTAATTTTGAAATACATAAGTTCTAAGGTGAGGGAAAACATCGTAAAGAAACCTACCTGTTCCCGGAACATGTAATAGTGCTTGTAAATGGCGATACTTACCACCTGTCACATTAAGTACTGACTTGGTCAAAACGTGGGTTCGAGGTGGTCATAGAATTACTACCTTCGCCATTGCGGAGATGGACGCCGGAACCTCTGACTACCCCGCAAGGGTTGTGAATCTATATGTATGTATTTTTTCTTGTTTTTAAAAAGAATGTATGAGTATCTCTCCCTAATATTAAGCCAAACTTAATGATAGTTAATATCTGTATATTTGTCGAAAATATTGTATAGAATGTTACGAATTTTATTATCTTAAATAAATGGATATATCGAAAATAAAAAACTTAAATGAACTATAAACTTTTGTTTTATTATCCCGTGCTAGCTGGGACGTAAATTTAATGTGCTAGCTGCTTTTAATCCCATATACTAACAAATGATAAAGGGAATCGAGAGGAATAATAATATATAGAATACTATTACACAAATTGAACTAGCCCCTTGGTAAGTTCAATTAAGACACGTCAAGGATACTAGTCAACCTAGATTGAAGATATATATACTTTTATAGATAGATAAATACATATATAGCATATATAATTAATGACAAGACCGAAAATCAGAAGAACGTAGTTTTGCATCCATCGGGATTTGATCCTGGGACCTCACGATTAGCGTTCAGGTGGTTAACAGATCGCGCCACGGAGGTCGTCTACCTGACCTTTCCAATATTCCATATTACTCCCAACACAGCTGTTTCTTCCTAGCCTGGGACGTGAAAAGAATGCTAACTAGCTGCCGTTCTTCCAGGCATGTCGTAGAAGGTGAATAAGAGATTTTTAGGTCGATAGTTTAGATAGTGGCAGTGGGCCGGTCTCGTCTGTCGCAGAACCGACGGCCGTTGGAGCAAAGCGGTTCTCGAATGGCGGCCGCGTCTCGTTAAACGTAGTGTAGGACACCCCCCTGCCAGATGGGCTGATGACCTGAAAAAGGTCGCAGGTAGTGGTTGGCTGAGGGCCACGAGTGATCGTGTTTTGTGGCGTTACCTTGGGGAGGCCTACGTCCAGCAGTGGACTGACATAGGCTGATTGATTGATGAGGTCGATAGTTTTGTTAAAAGCAACCTAAGTGATATTATATATTCAAGGTGCTGACATAACTATTTGGTGTGCGTTCGCGCAGCGGAATGTTGTTGAATTTAAAGATTATAATTATGCAGATATTTAGTGTATGACGTCGTATAATTGTGTATGGTAAAAAAAAATTGTGCACGCAGCCATTGTGGAGAAATTCACCAAAAACTGATTCCGCTGGGCGAACGTTCGCCCAGCGGAACTTTTTTTGATCCATTGACTTTAGAAGAAAAGAGATGTGTCCAAAAATTAGTGTGTATTTGTGTGTAATTGTGTATGTATGAATAAAATTAGTGCATGCATAAACTTCGGAGAAATTCAAGTTTCCGCTACGCGAACGTTTGGCCATTAGCTAGTTTTCATACAAAGCGCTTACATAGAGAGCTGTAGATTTTTACATACGTTGTTTTGAATTTGTTTATATTTGTTTAAAAAACAGATTTAGAAAAAATCGTAAGGCTTAAAAGATAAAAATATAAACGTAAAATACGCTTATTAGGTCTTAGTTCTTAAAGTATGCACTTTGGGGTCTAGATTTTCACGTTTATACAAACCTTGTAAGTGTCTGCAACACGTTGCCAAGTATCAATGATGTTCCGTTAGTAATTAAAGAGTAATAGGACAATTTACCACGAATAGATCACTGTTTACAAAGCAGTCAAATATCATGACGTTCTAAAGGAATTGCATGGTAAAATGTATGCCAATAATTAGTGTATTCATTCAACTATTCACATGCAAAATTTCATGTCATTAAATTCAGTAATTAAAGAAAAACAATTATAATACTGACGAAGCATCGAAAACCTACATAACCCGACCAAGTTCGGATAGCTACAAAAAAGCGGCCGTGCAATATATTTAGGTAACATCCCAAAATTTACAGTATAATACCGGTATTGAATTGGTACAGGTGATAACACAATTGTTGTTTCGATATAATTTATAGGTCATTTATTTTTGTACACCTACTTTTTTAAATGTATTTGACTATGACAGAAAGTAGGTACCGTTTACGTAGGTACTTTATTTAAGTATGCGCTTGAGACTTGAGATATAATCTAAATACAGTGTAAACTCTTTATAACATTATTCTCTATAACGATAAACTCTCTATAACATAGAAAAGACCACAATTTGGTTGGTTTACCTTAAAACCCATACATTGATACACTCTTTATAGCGCAGCCGCCATTCTCTATTACGAAGAATACTTAATTGTGGTCTTTTTGAATTTGAATGAATACACTAATTATTGGCATACATTTTACCATGCAATTCCTTTAGAACGTCATGATATTTGACTGCTTTGTAAACAGTGATCTATTCGTGGTAAATTGTCCTATTACTCTTTAATTACTAACGGAACATCATTGATACTTGGCAACGTGTTGCAGACACTTACAAGGTTTGTATAAACGTGAAAATCTAGACCCCAAAGTGCATACTTTAAGAACTAAGACCTAATAAGCGTATTTTACGTTTATATTTTTATCTTTTAAGCCTTACGATTTTTTCTAAATCTGTTTTTTAAACAAATATAAACAAATTCAAAACAACGTATGTAAAAATCTACAGCTCTCTATGTAAGCGCTTTGTATGAAAACTAGCTAATGGCCAAACGTTCGCGTAGCGGAAACTTGAATTTCTCCGAAGTTTATGCATGCACTAATTTTATTCATACATACACAATTACACACAAATACACACTAATTTTTGGACACATCTCTTTTCTTCTAAAGTCAATGGATCAAAAAAAGTTCCGCTGGGCGAACGTTCGCCCAGCGGAATCAGTTTTTGGTGAATTTCTCCACAATGGCTGCGTGCACAATTTTTTTTTTACCATACACAATTATACGACGTCATACACTAAATATCTGCATAATTATAATCTTTAAATTCAACAACATTCCGCTGCGCGAACGCACACGACTATTTGGATTCTGGTGTCATAAGTAACAGGTTGTTAGCCCATCGCCCAATAGTTTCCATTTAGCCCTGGTGCCTGGGCGTCTTCTACATCTTGCCTAAAAGAACGGCAGCTACTTAACGTCCCAGTCTAGCACGGGATAAACATAAAAATCTACATTAGTAATAGTCTGTGAGTAGTCAGAATAGTCATCAGTCAGGTTGGGTGCTGACTATCTAGTGAAACATGGTCTTTGAGTGGCCAAAAAATACCTTTGTATTTCGTATTAAACCTCTGTCTACTACAAAGAGGATAAAAGTCGTGAAGTGTATATGTTTGTATCATTGTTATGACATCTAGAACACACATAATACTTTGTCATCAATATTATTATGATTACATTCAAGAAAACCTAACCGATAATTTTGTTTATTGGCAGAAAAATCACTTCGTTAATATATTATTTAATCGATGCTTTGAACCTCACTTTTGTTCAAACTGCAGATGTGTCTTCGGATAGTATGAATGTAGTGTGTCGTGCTATGAATTAACAAAAATTGCAATTGTGAGGGTAGACAGACATTACCTGAAACGCCAGTCATCCCGCAACCACGGCCTATGAATCTGGGTTGAAACGTCGGTGAAATAATGTATTTATATCTTTATTAATTTATCGGTTTTGTTTAGCCTGAAAGGAATTAAAGGTTGTGAACGTATAATTATATACACTCGGTTTAAGATTTTTTTACAAAACCGAAAGTGCTACTCTAGTACGCAAACATTTTGGTAACTAGCAAGTGGTACATGAACTCTTCAAGGCAATGGCATAACAACCAGTCATCAAACAATAAGTTCAACTAGTTGACCAAACTGGGGCCTTAGGCCACAAATGCTTTTTGCAAAATAACAGTTCAATATCAGATCAGTAGTAGTGTGATGTTGATAGTGGATTAGCAAAAAGACAAATTTCGCTATTTGTTAAGCGAAATTTAATAATTGCCGATTTCAATGGTGAAATATGTCACTTTTGCTAATCCACTACTAACTTCACACTATTACTGATCTTATATTGAACTGCGTTTGTGCTAAGCATTAGTGGACTAAGGTCCCTTGGGTATTATTCTTTTTACAATTAATTTTTTAGACTAAAAACTAGTTTGTTAATTAGTAGTATAGGAGGTATTAAGCGATGGAACAAAGAAACACAAGATTTCAGTTTAAGCCGTTATATTCAAGTGAGTTGAAACCAACATGAAAACAACGTGACTTTACTCTCTTTTAAACAGAGAGAAAATGAGTAAAATAAAAACTGGGGTTTTTGTATATTCTAACAAGTAGAACACAAAACATTTAGATTCCTTAAAAGTAATAAATATCTTATAGATGTCATTTTTGTAATGGCGAAAAATTTTTGCCGTCTTCAATTATAATTTGATGTTAAATTGCTTTTTAATAGCATAGTAATTGCGGATTATGTTTATTAAAGTGGTGATTAAGTGTTGTGAATATAAATTCAAGATGCTTCAAGATTATGCTCCGAGTATGCTTTGTATCGGATTCCAGCCATACCAACTGAGGCCATCATCCTCATTGTTTCAATAATATCGAGTTCATCACTACATAGTATAAAACAAAGTCGCTTTCTCTGTCCCTTTGTATGCTTAAATCTTTGAAACTATGCAATGGATTTTGATGCGGTTTTTTTAATAGCTAGAGTGATTAAAGAGGAAGGTTAATATGTATAATAACATCCATTAAATAGTGGAGTAGGCTAAATATTTTATACCCGTGCGAAGCCAGAGCGGGTCGCTAGTATTTTCATAATTTTCTTTCTTCCATGCAGATATATATTAGAAAGAAAAAAGAAATTTAATTCACTAAATTAACAAAACACAAACATGGAAAAAATAAATGTAAAGAAAACCGTTGATGCAGTGAAATGGTGCTGCCTCAGTATACGATGCAGCTAGGCATCACTGGTCCTCCGGCAGCACCCGATTTGGAAACTGTCACAAGCATGTAATAAATAACAAACATACACAAAATAATTTGTTAATAATATAAAAATACAGATATAATACTTACTCATACATAAAATTGATACACTATAATTCATAATCATACTTCGGGGAACATAAACAAGAACATTTATATTATAGACATGTAGATAGATATAGTCACACATATACACACTCATACATATACACATTTGTTAGTGGCTAATCGTTAAAAGGATTTTTCTCATCAAGAATAAAATACATACATACATACATACGCTTCACGACTTAAGGATACACACTCCCTTTTTTATTATGGCGGGGTAGTCAGAGGCTTGAATGCCCATCTCCGAAATTTCGAAGGCATGTTAGGTATGGGTCATTCGAAGCCCGCGTATTACTAGATAGACAGCACCCAACGTGATAGGTAGTAAACCGTATCGCCGTATATAGGCACTGACTATTACCTATCCTGAGGGATAGGCAGGTTTCCTCACGATGTTTTCCCTCACCGTTAGCGACTGTAAATTATGTACGTAAATGAAAAACATATATTTAAATTTCATTCATTGCAGAATAAAATATATATAAAAAATCTAAGATCTAATAAACCAAACTATACAAATAAATCTACTAAGCTAACCTACTGTACAGTGTCATTGAAAGAAACAGAAAAATCAGGTATTTTTCCTCCAATTCAACGCAATTAATTCATAAGCAAAAGGCTGCTTGAAAATGAACTTTATCCTCATAGAAATAAGGTCGTTAGAAACTGCCTTAGTACAAATCTAAAGCCTATAGAATTAATTTACATACTTCCTTATACTTAAATACATATATTCACGTACTTATATCGATTTTAAGGTAGATAGAACCTTTACACAATATCGACGACCGATATATTAGACGACCTCCGTGGCGCGATCGGTTAGCCATCTGAACGCTAATCGTGAGGTCCCGGGCTCGATTCCCGGTGGAGGCAAAGTTAAGAACTACGCTTTTCTTTTGCTTTCCAGTCTGGTCGTTGATTATATATGCTATATATGTATTTATCTATATATAATAAGTATATATTTCTTAAATATACATTGACAAGTACCCTTAACACAAGTCTTAATGTACTTAGCAAGGGGCTAGTTCAATTGGTTTAATATCCATATTAAATTATCTCCTCGGTCACCATACCATTGGGGTTGTGAAGACATTAATGTGGAATATTGGTGACAGGTTGCTAGCCTATCGCCCAAAATGTTTATTGACCATACGCATTAAGAAGAAAAACAACTAGTTACCATTCCATTTGCGTTTTATATTAGCAGGTTATATTATTAGTGGGTTCGAGGTGTCCATAGAATTACTACCTTCGCAATTGCGTAGATGTAAACCTGAACCTCTGACTACCCCGCAAGAGTTAATGGTCGTGAACGCGTTTGTCTTTTATCTTAGCATGGCGTAATACCTTAGTGGTCCTGAGTTAATATGGGACGTAAAAGAATGCTAACTAGCTGCCGTTCTTCCCGGTATGTCGTGATATAATTTCATTCAAGAACGTATATGTATGTAAAGTACGAGTAGATAACATTTTCAATCATGAAATCATATTTTCTTCAGCTATAAACCTTAAAGTAGTGATGGCATTGATATAGAATATTAGTGATCGATTACTATACCATCGCCCCATTGAAATTCCTTTCGGGATGGACAGAACCTTGGAGACGTGATGAGATTTCCAAGGTCAGTTTTTATCATGAATATTAGGTTGTGACGTCCTATGGATTACTAGTGACAGATTGTCAATCCATCGTCTAACATTCCATTGACCCTTAATCCTTTAGTCGCCTTCTGCGAAGAACGGCAGCTAGTTAGCTTTCTCTTACGTCCCACGGGTCAGCTACGTAAAAAGTATAAATATATAGAGGTATAGGAATTTAAATTCGACGTAGCTCAGTTGTTTGGGGCTTGGCTCTGTATCAGTGGGTACAGGGTTCAAATACCGCTTGAGCATGTACCAATGGAAATGAAGTTTAATGAATTTCTATGAACATTTTCGTAATAAAAATACATTTACGAAATGCATCGAATTATACGGTGAGGGAAAACTTTGTGAGGAAATCTACCTGTTCTTCAAACAGGTAACAGTTAGTGCTTGTAAATGGCTACATGGCTAACCAACTGTCACATTGAGTACTAACTATCTGGTCAACACGCGGGTTTGAGGTGTCCACAGAATTACTACTTTAATTAACGGTGAGGGAAAACATCGTGAGGAAACCTGCCTCTCCCTCAGGATAGGTAATAGTCAGTGCCTATATACGGCGATACGGTTCACTACCTAACACGTTGGGTGCTGTCTATCTAGTGAAACGCGGGCTTCGAATGATCCATACCTAACATGCCTTCGAAAGTTCGGAGATGGGCATTCAAGCCTCTGACTACCCCGCCATAATAAAAAAGGGAGTGTGTATAAGTCGTGAAGCGTATGTTATGTTATGAAACCTGAACATTTGACTACCCCGCAAGGGTTAATGGTCGTGAATGCGTTGGTCTTTTGAATTTAAATTGCAGATCCGAAGTGTATTAAACCATCCTGGTTATTGTTACAAATGGAACGAAACGCGATCAGTCGATAACCAGACGCGACGTAAAACAGTCGTGTGGGTGCTTAAGAAAAATTGGAAAATACGAAAAATAAAAAGGTAAATTTACTTTCTTTAAGCATGCTAACTATTGATATTCTTTCTCAATACAAAGACTAAATTTAGGTATTTTTGTGTTTCATCATTTTAATATTAAAAACTAGTGCCCCGCTCCGGCTTTGCAAGGGTATAAAATATATAGCCTACTTCACTATTTTATGGATGTTATTTAACATATAAACCTTCCTCTTGAATCACTCTATCTATTAAAAATATTCGCATCAAAATCCGTTGCGTAGTTTCAAAGATTTAAGCATACAAAGGGACATAGGGACAAAGAAAGCGACTTTGTTTTATACTATGTAGTGATACTAAAAGTGACCTTAGTAATTTTATGTCTACAAAGTTCAGTCCATCTCGAAAGGGATTAAAGGACGTGAATACATATGTATGTATGTACATATATATATACGACGATATATATTTGACGACCTCCGTGGCGCGATCGGTTAGACGCCTGAACGCTAATCGTGAGGTCCTGGGTTCGATTCCCGGTGGAGGCACAGTTAAGAACTACGCTTTTCTTCTGCTTTCCAGTCTGGTCGTTGATTATATATGCTATATATGTATTTATCTATATATAATATGTATATATTTCTTAAATATACGTTGACTAGTACCCTTAACACAAGTCTTAAATGTACTTACCAAGGGGCTAGTTCAATTGGTGTAATAACGTCCTACAATATTATTATTATATACATTCACGTCCTTTAATACCTTTGAGGTTGGACAGAACATCGAACTTAATACCACTTAGGTTGATTATATCATTCGGGGTTCTGTTGAGTCAAAATGAAATTTCGTATCATATTGACCAATAGATTCCATTTACCCCTAGTCCCTTAGTCGCCTCCTACGACATATAGAAGAATGGCAGCTAGTTAGCATTCTTTTTACGTCCCAAACGTGATATTAAATAATATATCTGAGCTTTCTCATACTAGTTTTGAGTTTTAATTAGTACTTTCGGTATGTGCTAGTCGGGACTAAAAAATATGTATCCATCTGGCTTCTTACTAGCATTTGTATGTAGTAAAAGAAGACTAAAAGTTTTGTGATATTATCACTACATAGTATAAAACAAAGTCGCTTTCTCTGTCCCTATGTCCCTTTGGATGCTTAAATCTTTGAAACTACGCAACGGATTTTGATACGGTTTTTTTTAATAGAGTGATTCAAGAGGAAGGTTTATATGTATAATAACATCCATTAAATAGTGGAGTTGGCTATATATTTTATACCTGTGCGAAGCCAGAGCGGGTCGCTAGTAATGTATATTTTGAGCTTTATAATAGTTATAGTTTTATGAGATTCGCGATTTATACTCATGAACAATAACTAAACGGGACTTATCGCGTAAGTTTTTATATAATAAAGTTACCTTTATTAACCCGACGTTTTGGTTAATAATAAAGGTAACTTTATTATACAAAAACTTACGCGATAAGTCCCGTTTAATTATTAATCTTTATAATAGTATTACATATATAACTCTTCATACATTATTACATCTAATAAAAACTTATATTTTAAATGATTTTCCTAGTACCGTGCTAGTCTGGGACGTAAAAAGAATGCTAACTAGCTGCCGTTCTTATCATAGAAGATGACTAAGGGACTAGAAGTAAATGGAATCTATTGTGCAATGGGTTAGCAACCTGTCACCAATGTTCCATATGATATCACAACCCCAATATTCATGCTAAAAAGTGACCTAGGATATATTATTGTATCTCCAAAGTTCTGTCCACTTCAAAAGGGATTAAAGGACGTGAATGTATATGTATGTATGTGTTTCGTAACCCTTTCTTCTGTTCACCCCTAAAGTGATATAGGACGTGAATGTCCGTTTTGACTTTATGAGTTCAAAGTTCGTGAGTTAAACTTTGAACTCAATTCCGCGAAGTACTAGATTCGATTTTTTGTCCATTTGAATTATAACCCATACATATACATTCACGTCATTCAATCCCTTTCGGGGTGGATAGAACCTAGAAGATATAATATCTCCTAGGTCACTTTTTAGCATGAATATTGGGCTAGTCAATTCATATGGAAACATATATACATTTTGAAACTGGCGCCACTATGCGTTGTCATGGCCACTATACGTTCGCGTGCTTTGGAATGGAAAATATTGTCTTTTGTTCTAATAAACGTAAACCTTATATAAAGTTACTGGGACTGCACTTTTAACGTTAAATGTACATATAATATGTATGTATGTAACATATAAGAATGACGACTAATATGTTTTTAATTGATATAATAATTAAATTAAATTTTATGTACCTTTCATATTACAAAATATGTTATGTACTGAAAAGGATGACGTTAGAAGTACCTATAACCACCGAGTGTGAATGAGAAGATGTATGAGTGTCAATGAAGGGAAAGTGGTTTGTCAGGATCGGGACAAATGGGGATCCGTGATCTCTGCCTACCCCTCTACAGGGAATCATCACGCCTGATTGTGTATGTATGTATGTAAATTTAGAGGTTATAATTATATACATAATAATAATAATATTTGGACATTATTACACCAATTGAACTAGCCCTTTGGTAAGGACATTTAAGACTTTTTATTAAGGGTACTAGTCAACGTATATTTAAGAGATACATACATATTATACATAGATAAATACATATACAGCATATATAACCAACGACCAGACTGGAAAGCAGTAGAAAACCGTGGTTCTCAACTCTGCCTCCACCGGAAATCGAACCCGGGACCTCACGATTGGCGTTCAGGTGTCTAACCGATCGCGCCACGGATATCGTCTATATTATTATTATACCTCCAAGGTTCTGTCCGCCCTAAAAGGGACTAAAGTCGTGAGTATGTATGTATGTAAACTACTTTAGAGCCGAACTATAAATATTCCGAATTTGTATGTATATGTATGTATGTAGAACTTGTTTTGTTCGAATTTACATACATTGACGTCATTCAATGTTTTGGTATAAAAAAATCAAACGTCATGACTGTTTAGCTGTTTAGGGGTACCAGTGTATCGAAGGCCTTCTACTTATATACATATCACGCCCCTATCCCATCAGGGTAGGCAGAGATCACGGATTCCCAGACAAAGCACTGTTGTTTCATAGACATCCATACATCTTAAACACTCGGCGGTTATAGGTACTTCTAACGTCACCCTTTTTCAATATGGTGTCTATCTGACTGTCATATGTTTAATATACAGTACAGTAGATAGACAAAAAATACTTAAACCTTATGATACATTTCACGACTTCCGTGAAGCGAACTGTTAACCATCAGAAAACTAATCATAAGTTTCCGGGTTCGATTCCCGGTGGAGGCAGAGTTGAGAACTACGCTTTTCCTATGCTTTCCAGTCTGCTCGTTGATTAGATATGCTATATATGTATTTGTCTACTAAAGGTATATATTTCTTAAATATTAGTGGGCTAGTACCCTTAACACAAGTCTTAATTGACCTTATTATACTTATTATTAAAAATAAATTAATATATAAAAGTCACTTTATTCACAAAACCAACAACGGGGCAAAGAAAACAATTAGTGTAATAGTGTTCAAAATATTATTATAATGAAGATTTATTATACTTGCCAAATGTTAAAAGAGATAGAATAAAATATATTTACCCTTTCGTCATATTAACCTATACATTAAGAACAAATATATCAGTGTAACATAATAAACAAACAAACACATTCACGACCATTAACCCTTGCGGGGTAGTCGGAGGTTCAGGTGTCCATCTCCGCAATTGCGAAGGTAGTAATTCTATGGACACCTCAAACCCACGTGTTGACCAGATAGTCAGTACTCAATGTGACAGGTGCTAAGCCATGTCGCCATTTACAAGCACTAACTATTACCTGTTCGGGGAACAGGTAGGTTTCTTCACGATGTTTTCCCTCGCCGTAGTATTCGACGCATTTCGTAAATGTATTTTTATTACGAAAATGTACAAAGAAATTCATTAAACTTAATTTCCATTGGTACATGCTCAAGTGGGATTTGAACCCTGTACCCTCCATACAGAGTCAATCCCCAAACAACTGAGCTACGTCAAATATAATATAAAGTAATATTATACAGAGACATTAGGTTACATTTAATTGAAATCCCAGATTATCACGAAACATTTGCAAGTTTTGTATTATGCAAGATCTGATTTTACAAAATCACATCCGGTACTAGTCTGGGACGTAAAAAGAATGCTAACTAGCTGTAATTCTTCCCGGCATGTCGTATGAGGCGATTACGGGACTTAGGGACAATAGAATCTATTGGGTGATGAGCTAACAACCAGTCATCCATATTCTAGGACGACCGTATCACAACCCTGATAGTGAAGTCTAATGAAAATGTCTCAAACTTGCCTTATATATATAAGTATTAACCTTAAAAGGGATTAAAGGTTTGATTATATGTATTGAAGCCAGTACATAGTTTACAATATTAACCTATGGCCTCAATTATTCAAGTGTTTTTTGAAAATCGCCTTTTCATTAATTTAAATATAATTAAATTAAATTATACGCGTTGCCTATTGTATTCGGAAATCGCGTTTTTTATTCAATTTATATTCACATAAATTAGTTTAAGGTACAATGTATGTATGTGTCTACATAAACATACACTTCACGACTTTTTCGAATACGGTATAGTCAGAAGTAAGTCCATCTTCGCAATTGCGGAGGTAGTAATTCTATGGCCACCTCGAACCCACGTGTTGACCAAGTCAGTACTCAATGTGACAGGTGACAAGCCATGTCGCCATTTACAAGCACTGACTATTAACAGATTTAATCACGATGTTTTCCCTCACCGTAATATTAGACGAATTTCGTAAATCTATTATTTTATTACGAAAACGTACATAGAAATTCATTAAACTTCATTTCCATTGGTACATGCTCAAGCGGGATTTGAACCCTGTACCCACTGATACAGAGTCAAACTGAGCTACGTCGAATAATAGCAAACAACTATTATTAATGAAATACACATTTTAAAATTTCTTTCATTGGTACATGCCAGAGCCGGGAATCGAACCTAGAACCTCTGTTATAAAGTCTAAGGTCTTACCCACTTGGTTACCCCTATTTAAACAAATTATTAATAATAATAATTATAATATTTGGACATTATTACACCAATTGAACTAGCCCCTTGGTAATTACATTTAAGACTTGTTTTAAGGGTACTAGTCAACGTATATTTAAGAAATGTATACATGTTATATATAGATAAATACATATCAACGATAATATAATCAACGACCAGACTGGAAATCAGTAGAAAAGCGTAGTTCTCAACTCTGCCTCCACCGGGAATCTTTGGGACCTCATGAATTAGCGTTCAGGTGTCTAACCGATCGCGCCACGGAGGTCGTCAATTACTACACTTAACTATATACTCGTACATACATAGTTTTAGCGGAAAAACACTTGTCACAATAATATTGGTCGATATACTAGTTCATAAAATCCGGTTTAAAAAAATTGGTTTTTCCGTCTCGTCGCTAACAGTTATTTATCTCACAGTAGTAGTATATACATACATACGACCTCCGTGGCGCGATTGGTTAAGCACCTGAACGCTAATCGTGAGGTCCCGATTCCCGGTGGAGGCAGAGTTAACAACTACGCTTTTCTTCTGCTTTCCAGTCTGCTCGTTGATTATATATGCTAAACATGTATTTATCTGTATATAATATGTATATATTTCTTAAATAAACGTTGACTAATACCCTCAACACAAGTCTTTAATGAACTTACCAAGGGGCTAGTTCAATTGGTGTAATAATGTCAAAATATTTATATTATTATATGTTTAAATAAGGTGATTAGTCCTTCACCAATCCAGAGGGTGTTACCACACAGTATTTACTGGTATTTACCCACAGACGCTTAGACGTCATCCAGTACAACATAATGGAATAATTGTATTACATTTTTACGTAATAGGCGGATGGATGTTTAGTAAATGATTTGTTATAATTACAACTTATAACTACCGGTTTCAACGACAAGATGTAAACAATCACGACTTTTAACCCTTGTAGAGTTTCCTAAGGTTTGGGTGTTGATTTACGCAATTTATTTTATATTTTTTAATGTCTTGAAGTATACTTTATATGACATTTTAACAATAGAATCTTTACTATAAATTAAAAAGATATTTAAAAACTTAAAACTAGTTAAAATTATTTTAATTGTAAATTAAATAAATCTAATAATTTGTCACTATCGTTGGAGCGCAGAGTGCCCAATATGCTGGCAGCGTTCCCCCTCTGAATAGCCAGACTAATTCTCTGGCGGAGGAAGCTACCAGCCCTGCGATCCCCACTGGACTCTAGCAGCCGAAGATAAGGTTTACCCATTTGATATAAAGTAATATACTGCGGTCATCACTAGGTTACCGAAGCAACCTTTATCGATGTCAGTTGGTTCAAACCTCGATATATTTTAGTAAATTAAAAGTTAACGACAAATTATTACACACATTATTGACATATGAAAGATGTAATAAATTTTATCATAATAAAATTGCGAACATAGTTATTCTATTCTTATGTACAGTCAACGCTAAAAGTGCAGTCCCAGTAACTTTTTATAAGGTTTACGTTTAATAGAACAAAATACAATATTTTACATTTTAAAACTGGCGCCACTGTGCATTGTCATGGCCACTATACATTCGCGTGGTTCGAAATGAAAAATATTGTCTTGATCTTATTAACGTAAACCCTATAAAAAGTTGTGTGCATCTGGATTGAGGGCCACTTTTTCAAATATTGGACAATCGAAATGAAACTCACAGGGCATTTAGTAAAGAATTAGTAAAAACTATAGCATCTATTCTTAAATTTCTTAAACTTGAAACAAAAAAGTTATTGTCAAAAAACTGTGGCCCTCAATCCTGATGCCAGCATTTTCTAGATCTCGGAAAGTACGAATCCTGGGATAATGCTGTTTATTCGAGGATTTAGTAAAGAATTTCTTTAAAAAATTAAGAAAAACTCAAATCTCAAAAATGCGTTTAATATAGGTTTAGGGCGATTTTGCTATGGCCCTCAGTTCAGAGGTCGCTGACTTTTGGAATCATCAAAAAATGAACATTTCTATACAAAAAGACTAATGTAACTTATATTATCTTGAAGCTCCATGGCTCAATGAATTAGTAATGAAGAAATAACGATACAAAAGCGAATAGTTTAAGAGAAAATTAAATTTGAATTTTCATCTGACGTACAAACTGAGAGCCCTAAACTTTCGACGATATTGACTAAACTAAGCCATCTACACTAGCGTACATAAGGATGACTAATTTTACTAATTTTTTACTAAATCCGTGCAATATTTACATGCCTCTAAAAATCACACTTTAAGAGGAAAATGATTTTGAATATTTATATAGGAGAAAATTCTGTAGGGTGACTATGTTATGTGTACATATAAAAAAGTATTCGACGTCCCGAACCAAATACAAAGATACATATGAACCAAAGTAGCTAGGATTGGAGATTAAATTGCCTACGCAAAGTCATCAAACACTTATCTATGGTGGAGATAGTGATCAGTCCGTTTGAAAGTAGAATCAGTGTGACAATCGTCTATTTATTCATGTATTCTTTGAAAGTCAATGTGAAAACTTCAAATATTGTGTTCTGTAATGTGTCAATTACAACCCTAATATTTATGTATGCTAAAAATTGACCTATGAAATATTATCATGTCTTTGAGGGTATGTACAAGGTATATGACGAATATGTTACGGTTTTATTTGTTGCGTAAAAATAAATAGAAATGTTATTAATAAAATATAAACATAGATTATTAGCACTTTATTGACAATAACCACATTCAAAGATATTAGCTACAATACAACACACTATCTGTAACGCCGCATAAACCGGAATCACCAAATAAATTAATAGTAAACTATATAAAAGTATACAGACACTTTCGTGACTTTAATCTTTGCAGGGTTTTCAGGTTCGAGTAATCATCTTTACAATTGCGGAGAACAAGTTATCCAATCACAATACAACACAAACAATCAAATATAAAATTTAATTTCCATAATAGTACATGTTCCAGGCTTTGAAATTCGTACTCATTGATACAGAATCAATCCATCAATGAATGAGCTACGTCGAATTTACAGAAAGGTTGAAATATAAAATACCATATTAAAAAACAAAATTTCTTGTAACTAGTCTGAAGTAATAAAAACAATAATTATTTACAAAATCTATGGCCTGATATTCACACAATATCACACAATGAATAAATGAAAAAGAAAGATATTCACACAATGCAGCGTCAATTTCTAAATGGTTAAAACAATGGGTTAAATAAATTTTTGAGAATATTGTAAACATTTGTTTAGAGCAATATAACGACAATGAACAAAAACAAAACAGCCTATACAAAAAGAAAATTGCTGAGAACTTAAAATTCTGTGTAAACGATTCTCAATTGATATAGATCTATATGAACTAAAAAAGATTACCCCTGTCACGGCGTGTAAGAAAAAAAAAAGACAATTCATTTCGAACATACCTAACTTTACCAAAATATAAATGGTCTGATATGATTAAACAGACAATTTGCCAAAATTCTAAATTGAGACGTACATGGATTTTGAAAAAAGTAAAATACAGAACGATTATATTAAACTGAAAGGTCATCGTTGTCAGTGTACAGCTCAGATAGACATATCAACCTTAAAAAACCGTAAAAATACATACATTACTATGTACGATTAAATATATATATAAATAAAAATATTCGCAAATTAAATCAGAAGCTAAAATAGAAGAATTATTTGATACGAATCCATTAATATCGCTTATGATAATGGCTAAAACTTCAGAATATGGAAACGCTATTCGAGAAATTTTTGTTCATCCACATTTTCATATCTTTTATTGGACCGATAAAGAGGTAGAGGTAGTATTATAATATGTATTATACGAAATTTCATAAAGTTTCACTTACCATTGACGCAACAGGCTCTTTTTACGAACCTATATATCTAACTGACGGCAGCCGGTTAACTAAAACTCTTGACCGCTAATACAAAATTAAAATCTGTCGCTGTTATTCAAATGGTAACTGATTCACACAATGCAGCGACAATTTCCAATGGGTAAAACTCCTGGGTAATGGGTAAAATTCTTTTTTCGTCCCTGCTAGAATGGGATATTTAGGCGTAATAAACCCCCAATTATCCATCTGTGCTACAATATACTACAAGAACACGTCAAATACTTGCATATACATATTTTATTTACACATAACATAGTCACCCTACAGAATTTTCTCCTATATAAATATTCAAAATCATTTTCCTCTTAAAGTGTGATATTTAGAGGCATGTAAATATTGCACGGATTTAGTAAAAAATTAGTAAAATTAGTCATCCTTATGTACGCTAGTGTAGATGGCTTAGTTTAGTCAATATCGTCGAAAGTTTAGGGCTCTCAGTTTGTACGTCAGATGAAAATTCAAATTTCATTTTCTCTTAAACTATTCGCTTTTGTATCGTTATTTCTTCATTACTAATTCATTGAGCCATGGAGCTTCAAGATAATATAAGTTACATTAGTCTTTTTGTATAGAAATGTTCATTTTTTGATGATTCCAAAAGTCAGCGACCTCTGAACTGAGGGCCATAGCAAAATCGCCCTAAACCTATATTAAACGCATTTTTGAGATTTGAGTTTTTCTTAATTTTTTTTAAGAAATTCTTTACTAAATCCTCGAATAAACAGCATTATCCCAGGATTCGTACTTTCCGAGATCTAGAAAATGCTGGCATCAGGATTGAGGGCCACAGTTTTTTGACAATAACTTTTTTGTTTCAAGTTTAAGAAATTTAAGAATAGATGCTATAGTTTTTACTAATTCTTTACTAAATGCCCTGTGAGTTTCATTTCGATTGTCCAATATTTGAAAAAGTGGCCCTCAATCCAGATGCACACTAAAAAGTTACTGGGGCTGCACTTTTAGCTCTGACTGAACAAATACTAATAGTTGACCAAGTTGACCAACAAAATGTATTATTTTTTTTCCGTGTTGTGAACGCGTTTGTTTGTTTTTTGTTATATATTTATACATATGTATTATATCGAAGCCTCACATAGCTCTAGTTCAATACACAGACGTGCTATGCATTGCTGAATAAGTACTGCTTAATGGACAATCGTCACGTACACAACGCGGAATGGACGAGTATATATTGATTTGTTTACTATAGTATAACAACAAATACATACATACATATTCACGTCCCTTATTTCCTTTCGGTGTGGACAGAAAAGTGACTGTACTTTTCTAAATGTATTTTAAACACAAACAAGTAAACTATTACACCAATTGAACTAGCCCCTTGCTAAGTTCATTTAAGACTTGTGTTAAGAGTACTAGTCAACGTATATTTAAGAAATATGAACTATTATACATGGATAAATACATATATAGCATATATAATCAACAACCAATCTGGTAAGCAGATGCAAAGCGTAGTTCTTAACTTTGCCTCCACCGGGAATCTTTGGGACCTCATAATTAGCGTTGAGGTCGTCAAAATAACCATACATACTATCACTATTTACATAATAAAAGACACCACAATGTCTACTCCATATAAATAAACTTCCTAAAACCTAGAATGACCGCTATATCAAGGTCTCAGGTTCGATTACTGAGCGAGTCAATGAGAAAGGAAAACACTTCCTCGCCAATTAATAATGTTGTTGTACCATACTAGTCTGGGACGTAAGAAACTGCTAACTAGCTGCCGTTCTTACCTTGAAGTAGTTTTTTGTATCGTCTATTCGTATTTTCAATATAATGTAATCTAAAAACTATGCCATTAATTTTCAAAAACACTATTGTTATTATTTATTAGTTTGTTTTTATAAATACATTTAATTAGACGTAGCTTAGTTGTTTGGGGCTTGGCTCTGTATCAGTGGGTACAGGGTTCAAATCCCGCTTGAGCATGTACCAATGGAAATGAAGTTTAATGAATTTCTATGTACATTTTTGTAATTAACATACATTTACGAAATGAACCGAATATTACGGTGAGGGAAAACATCGTGAGGAAATCTACCTGTTCACCTAACAAGTAACAGTCAGTGCTTGTAAATGCGGGTTCCTACCTGTGACATTAATACTGATTCTCTAGGTAAACGTGCCTTCGTGGTGGCCATAGAATCACTAACTCCGCATTTTCGGAGACGGTCACCTGAACCATTTACTACCCAAAAAGGGATAATGAGTTTGAAGCTCATCTATGTGCTTACACATACTTTTAATCACACGTCTATTTTCTTAAACATAACATAACAATAATCTCCACAAATTGTGTCTACACACTCCCTTTTTTATAGCGGTAGCCAGAGGCTTGAGTGCCCATCTCCGAAATTTCGAAGGCATGTTTGGTATGGGTCACTCGAAGCCCGAATTTCACTACAGACAGCACCCAACGTTATAGGTAATAAACCTTATCGCCGTAGGGAGGGATAAGCTGGTTCCTCGCGTAGTTTTATTTATTAAAATTAGGCATAAAACATGTCATATATAATTCATGCTGAAAAGTGTCCTAGGATATATCATATCTCCGAGGGTCGTCGACCCGTTAAGGGATTAAAGGTCGTTGATTTATATGTATGTATACGTAAATAAAGATTTACGTAAGTAATGTAAGATGTATGAATGTCAATGAAGCGAACGTGATCTGTCAGGATCGGGACAAATAGGGATTCGCTACAGAGAATCAGGCGTGATGTGTATGTATGTATGTATGTATTATAATTAAACCTAAGTATTCCCTTCTTTCCAGTAAAAAATGGACCACAGTTTACAAGGTACCCCTCTTTACCAGCCATCGAACAGTCGTCAGAAACTCGAGGGCTGGGTGAAAGCGCAACTAAGAGGCGAAAGCTACGACGCTGGTCTGGTCTACGAGAAGGCTACACAGGGTCAGCTTAAAGATCTGGAGCTCATCAGGAACCTTAGTAAGGAGTTGCAGGATAATTTGCATGTGAGTATAACATACACATCACGCCTGATCCCCATTTGTCCCGATCCTGACAGACCACTTTCGCTTCATTGACATTCATACAATATCTTCTCATACACACTTGTCGTTACGGTACTTCTAACGTCACCCTTTTTCAATATAGCGTCTATGTGACTGTCATATGTCTTATTTGGCCACCCTCTACGTAATCACTTCTTTTTTCATTGTGACGGGGCAGTCAGTCTTGAGTGCCCATCTCCAAAATTCCGAAGGCATGTTAAGTATGGGTCACCTAAAGCTCGCTTTTCACTAGACAGCACGCAACGTGATAGATAGTGAACCGTATCGGCGTATATAGACACTGGCTATTACCTATCCCAAGGGATAGGGTGGTGTCCTCACAAAACTTTCCTTTATTTCATCAATTGCTACATGCCTGAACCGGGAATCGAACCTTAGACATCTAATAAAAAGCCAGAGATCTTTCCCACTATTGCTACAGCCGCATTGTGATTTTTCAGGATCCGAACCAAATAATACATTCCATAATCTCAACCTACTACAGCTTAATAATCATGTATAGTCAAAGTCATTATGTATTAGCCCGATGCGCCGCTGTGCTGTGCCATTCGCATTCTTAATCTCATGGCTGAGGAAATAGACCTGTTTTCGTGTGCTCTGAGCGAATTCTAAACAGTAGGATTATTTATAATTACTTATAAGAGTGATATATAATCAATAATTAGTTCATTTAGTTTAGTTTTTTAATTATAACTAGCGACCCGCTCCGGCTTCGCACTTCTGGCTATTTAATGGATGTTATTATACATATAAACCTTCCTCTTGAATCACTCTATCTATTAAAGAAAACCGTTGCGTAGTTTCAAAGATTTAAGCATACAAAGGGACATAGGGACAGAGAAAGCGACTTTGTTTTATACTATGTAGTGATAAGTGTCTTACTCGATTGTATTAGGTTGAACCTGTAATGATCCATGTTTGTGGAGGAATAAATTAAAAAAATATACCTTTTTTTTTAACCCATTTACCCAGGACCTAGAAAACTCAGTTCACGTGGGCGACGCGGAAAACGAATCCATGAACCCTTCAGCCCCGATTTTGGACTTCTCCGAAGACCACGAATTCGTGTCAGCCAACCAGCTGGACAACTACTATTCTCAGGAAGACCAAAACGACGCCAGGGAGGAAGAAAAACGCCGACTGACCACGGGTAAAATGGGGAAGACTGATATACAGCGGTTTTACAAGAATCAGTCCATTTTTCTCACTGGTGGCACAGGGTTTTTGGGTAAAGGTGAGTTTGGGTTGGTTTTGGGTAGATATAGTTATTTAAATTCTTTCAAAGTCAAATGTTTTTATTCAGTAAAAGTACAATACATTCATTGAAAGTCAAAACATTTGCCTGACACTGGTTGTCTCTTGGCATTGAAATTCTACCGTTGGTTCGGAAGCCCTGGCTCGGAGAAGAACCAACAAGAAACTCCGGAAATCTATCTTTAATATGCCATTTACCACTAAGGTTATGTCGGCAAATACAAACACTGATGCCATGTTTGCACGTCTTGTTATTCCGTTGCCA
The DNA here is from genome assembly GCA_030578115.1 of Leucoptera coffeella. Taxonomy (NCBI): domain Eukaryota; kingdom Metazoa; phylum Arthropoda; class Insecta; order Lepidoptera; family Lyonetiidae; genus Leucoptera; species Leucoptera coffeella. The sequence continues at coordinate 102,279 of JAMBLF010000396.1, forward strand.
TGGTTATGCCGCCAACGGAAGAAACAAAGTCGAAGCTCCAATTCTTCTCTTCCTTATTCTTCGGTTCGTGTTAATCGAGGATCCAAATCTTATCCCAAAGCGAACGTATTTAGCCAGAAATAAATATTTGTATTTTCTTTTTCACTGAGCTGCTGACTTTGTTGACGAACCATAGATCAAGATTGAAATTTACAATTTATAGATTGTGAATTAGTTTTTTATAGTCAGTCATTAATTGCGGTAGAATGGTTGAATATAAGGAATAAGAGACAAAACAATTTTGAAATAAATATTTTGCGGTATAAGTTAGCATTCGTTTCCAAACAACAAACATCGGCTAAGTTTTAAAGTTATTGTTAATTGAAATAATAATGGAAATTGTAAGGAATGGAATTCGTATATAAACATACAAATAAAATATTGAAGATAAAATGATATACCAACTAAACTTAAATTCACTTATTTCTTAACTTTAATAATAAGCAAGCCCATGGCCTAATAGTTTCTATTTGCCCCTTATCCCTTAGTTGCCTCGTAAAACAAGGAAGAACGGCAACTAGTAAGCATTATTTTCACGGCCCATAAGAATATGGAATATATTGTTTAAAATGGAAATAATTTGCTACAATCAAGTACTGTCCCTTTAGTATAGAAATGCTAAGGACATATAAACCAACTTCCTTTATAAAACTTCACATTGACATTCCCAACCATTGATAAACGAAAGTATAAAAAGGTCCAAGTTCATATTTTTAAAACTGCGCAGTTCCGAAATTTTCTGTTACGGTAAAAGGTTGTATTTAAATGCCACTTGACACGGCCGGTTCTGTCAGGTTGCTAGTTATACATACATATATATGTGTGTGTTATGTATCGGTAGCGTTCGACATAAGATATGGCACATATGTATGTATAAAGACAAAAAAGAAACGCGTTCGCGACCATTAACCCTTGTGGGATAAGGTTCAGGTTTCAAACTCCGCAATTGCGAAGGTAGTAATTCTATGGCCACCTCGAACCCACGTGTTAACCAGATAGTCAGTACTCAATGTGACAGGTATTACCTGTTCGGGGAACAGGTAGGTTTCCTTGCGATGTTTTCCCTCACCGTAGTATTCGGTACACTTCGCAACTGTATTTTTATTGCGACAACAAACAACTGAACCACGCCGAATTTTCTAATTAATTTTACTTACGGTATACTAATATAAAATAATATGCCATAATCACATATTATATGTGATATAGATTGTATATGTGTATATAGATTCTATCGTCCTATGCCATGCCCGGAAGAACGGCAGCTAGTTATCGTTCTCTTTACGTCCCTAACGAGAATGGAACAGAGTATTAATTAGATATCATTCCTATGTATACTTAACTTATACTTTACTTTTTGGGATAATAATATGACATTGTTTTAAAAACTAAATTACATTCACGTCATTAATTATATCCTCCATACTGACCTTTCCGGGTTCAATACCTGCCCAATCGAATGGAAAATTTTCTGTCTCACAAAAGAATTGTACATTCACGTCCTTTATTCCCTTTCGGGGTGGACAAAACCACGAATACAATAAATTGGTCACTTTTAGCATACGTTTTGGGATTGTAAATGGTATTTATATGAGATTCAGTGACAGGTCACTAGCCCATCGCTCTAGCATTGTAAAAATATTTATATGTTAGCCCATTGCTCAATATATTCCACATACCTCTAGTCCCTTAGTCGCCTCCTACGACATGCCGGGAAGAACAGCAACTACTTAGCATTCTTTGTAACAATATAGACAAAAAACAAACGTGTTCACGATCATTATCCTTACGGCAATCAAAGGTTCAGGTGTCCATCACCACAATCGCGGAGGTAGTAATTCTATGGCCACCTCGTACCCACGTAACAAACAATATGTATACAGATTTTTTTGTAGCGTATAATATAATATTTCATGGTTTCTACTAAGAATCTAGAAAAAAATCTATGTAAAGCGTATAATATAAGATTTCGAAGCTTCTACTAAGAATCTAGAAAGGTTAGGCGTTTCTAGCCCATCGCTAAGCAGATTCCATTAACCCCTAGTCCCTTAAACACCTCTTACGTCAGACCACAATGAAATGCAGCTAGTTAGCATTCTATTTACGTCCCTAATTATATTATAGTACTCGATGGTTTAAGGTACTATATTGAGATTTGTTTTGCATGATTTTTTGTGTGAAAAAAAAAGGTTTTTCTGTGTTTTGGCTTCGTGTGCGTTTTTGTAAAGCCTTCTACGTTGTTTTTTGTGTGTTTAGCATGATTTTCAATGAGGTAAGTGGTTTTTCGCTTTACTTTTATATGTATGTGTTGGTTTTTATATGGTTTTTCTATAGTTTGAAGTTTGATTGGGTATTGTATTACGAATCAACGTATTTTTATACTTTATACATACATTACATTACATACATATAATTCACTCTATGTTCTAATTTTATTGAGTAACTATCGATCGCCACCTGGAACGGGTGACAAATCTCTTGCTTCACTCACACCCATTAACCTTCTCTTACATGCTCTTCTATTCTTAAACTCACTCTTAGTCAAAATATCGGAAACGTGATTGAAATGGGGACAGATCCCTAACACGTCAATTTTTATTTAATATAAGTACAGTAATAGTACATTATTAGTTTTAGAAGTTATGCGGATGAATGATAGCAGATTGACAAAAGGAATATATATGAGTGAAGTGGAAGGGCGGTTACGTAGGGACCAGCCCAATAAGACATAAAACAATCAGATAGACGCTATATTGAAAAAAGGTGATGTTAGGAGTACCTATAACCGCTGAGAGTGTATGAGAAGATGTATGAATGTCAATGAAGCGATAGTGTTCTGTCAAGATCGGGACAAATGGGATCCGTAATATCTGCCTACCCCTCTACAGGGAATCCGGCGTAATTTGTATGTATGTATGTTATAGTACATTAATTGAACGTCGAAATATATTGAGTGGCACAGGTTGTCTTGCAACTATGACTCTATTGCCCATAGTCCCTTAGTCACCTTCTACGATATGCTGAGAAGAACGACAGCTATTTGGCGTTCTTTTTAACATACCATACTCGCTTAGAACATAGTTCATACACACATTTACATACATACATACTTTTAGACCTGTTTTTCTGAACCAAAAACTTGTTTAGTTTTTTATCGAAATTATTAAACTTACTAATAACTCTACTTTTCCTTGTTGTTAAAAAAGATATGATGTTACGACCTTATGATGAGAAAGGTTAACTATTAAAAACCACTGCCGGGTTCGATTCCCGGTGGAGGCAGAGAAGAACAACGCTTTTCTGCTATCCAATTTATTTGTTGATTGTATATGCTATATAATATGTATTTATCGAAATATAATATGTATGTATTTCTTAAATACACGTTAACTAGTACCCTTGACACAAGTCTTAAATGTACCTACCAAAAAGCTAGTTCAATTGGTGTAATAGTGTACCATATATTATTATCTTTTCTTAAAAACTAATTCAGTGATTTTATAGTACAAAAAACAGGTTTATACCTACTTGTGTTTAATGTGTGTTTAAATGTGTGTGTGTATTTAGGTAAAGGTAAAAACCTGATTTCTTACGTATTATAAAGTCATCATTTCAATTCACACTATTATAAACGAACTTTTAAGAGCGATTTCAACTTAATGTTTTTTGTATATACATTCACGTCCTTTAATCCCTTTCGGGGTGGACAGAACCTTGGAGACGATATCTCGGAGGTCAGTTTTAGCATGAATATTTGGGTTGTGATATTATATGGAATATTGGTGACAGGTTGCTAGCTTATCGCCCAAAAGATTCCATTAACCCCAAGTCCTTTAGTCGCCTCCTACGACATGCCGGGAAGAACGGCAGCTAGGTAGCATCCTTTTGCGTCCCAGACTAGCATGGAGACAAATATTGGATGTCACACATACATATCACACCTGTTTACCTACACAGGGAAAGGCAGAGATCACGGTTCCCTAGTTTACCAACTCCTGACAAACCGCTTTCGCTTCATACTAATACACTCGTTGGTTATAAGTAGTTCTAACGCCACCCTTTTTCAATATGGCGTCTATATGACTGACATATGTCTTATTGGACAGGTCCCTACGTAACCGCCCTTCCATTACACCAATATATATTGCTTATGTCAATCTACTATCATTAATTCGCATTACATTATAATAGTAAGTACTTATGTACTCTTACATACATACATACACATCACGCCTGATTCCCTGTAGAGGGGTAGGTAGAGATCACGGATCCCCATTTGTCCCGATCCTGACAGACCAATTTCGCTTTATTGACACTCATACATCTTCTCATAGACACTCGGCGGTTACAGGTACTCCTAACATCACCCTTTTTTAATACAGCGTTTACGTTTTTTTTATATATATAGTATATTTTTTATGTACTGTTATATGATATGTATATATAGTTATTTATTATGTTTATTTTTAACCTTTTGTAAGTAGATACATATGTATTATATATAATTATTGAGTTCAAACATTTACGTAATAGATTTCTTATAACAGGTTTTCGTAACATGACTTATATTTTATTTTTAATTAAAATGACCATTAAAACATACTTTATGTTTATTTTGATGATATTTCACTAAAGTTTAAAATAACGGTAAAATAATGACGTCATTGTATTTTGGTGGTCATGTATGTTTTAAGAAACCCTTTGAAATTGAAATTTGATTCCCTATAGAAGGGCAGGCCCAATAAGACATATAACAGTCAGATAGACGCTATATTGTATAAGGTTGACGCTAGGAGTACCTATGACCGCCGAGTGTGATTAAGAAGATGTATGAGTGTCAATAAAGCGAAATTGGTCTGTCAGGATCGGTACAAATGGGGATCCATGATCTCTGCCTACCCCTCTACAGAGAATCAGGCCTGCTGTGTATGTATGTATATAGTAATACAACATAAGTAGAAAAACAGCATTGGTAGAGTTAATACAAATCGTCATATTCATCTCCTATTACACATACACACAAAAACAATCACCTAGAAGTAATTGAATATCTCCCATTTATAAACCTTTATGATGATCTATCTATAAATATTCATTTAATAACATTGTTATGAACCATCCCTAACAATAACATTAAAACACAACATTTGAAAAGAACACTTAACATTATTTTATGTATCTATAGAAAACACAATAACACATAACAGATGTCACTTTTTCACTAACCAAACGACGGTAGCACACTACATAAAAATTCCTGCACTCACCGCAAGATGACACTAGTTGCATCGCATTATACTAATTAATTCCTTGACATAATTACAGATGGCAGGATAAGTCTGAAGGCCAGTCGTGTTGTCGAAAAGGTGGTGCTGTAAGAAATCTAAATAAAATGGGCTTCCAACCTGTAGCTAGATAAATAGTTAATTTATTAATATTTATTTTTATGTATAGCTTAAAAATGGTGCCAATGAAGGCTAATATTTACACCAATAGGAATATTATTTATTTAAACGAGTATTTGAGTGTCATAAAGTGTATTTGAAAACTGCGCAGAAAATTTTTTGCTGACGGTGACCAAAGTAAACATTGATTACCGCCACCTATTGTTTAGACAAGCGAACTATTTATTACTGTGTTCTTTATCAATAATAATATTATGTCTTATTATAATGTATCTAATTAAATAAATATTTAGATTATTTATTTACATAACCCGGGTTTTGATTAAATATTTCTTAATAAAACTATTCACAATTTGTTTTATTTTACCTTATAACAAATGCATTTATATCGACAAATATTTCAGGTATTTTCCTGTAATTCTTCTTAGAGTAATTAATAAATAGTTAGTCATTAATTAAACGTTACGTTCCATTGAAATTAATGGCGTGACGAGATAGGCGGAAATGGGTATTATATCATTCAAACTATCCTTAAAATGTGAATGAAGCAAGATTTGTCAGAATCTTTCAAGGTGACTATTGATAGTCTCTGCCTATTCCGTTACTAAAGTAAAGGCGTATATATATTATTATTATTATTGTAATATTGTAGGACGTTATCACACCAATTGAACTAGCCCCTTGGTAAGTACATTTAAGACTTGTGTTAAGGGTACTAGTCAACGTAAGTATATTTAAGAAATATATACTTATTATATATAGATAAATACATATATAGCATCAATCAAAGAGCAGACTGGAAAGCAGTAGATAAGCGTAGTTCTTAACTCTGCCTCCACCGGGAATCGAACCCGGGACCTCACGATTAGCGTTCAAGCGTCTAACCGATCGCGCCACGGAGGTCGTATAATATATATATATATATAAATGGCACAGAATGGTGTAGCAGAAAACGTAGTGTAGGACGACCTCTGCCAGGTGGACCGATTATCAGAGGTTCAAGTCTACTAATACATACGTTCACAATCGTGTTTCAATATTACTTCAGTTAAGTTGGAAGTGTGAAGTTGGTAGTGCATTAGCGAAAGTGTCACAATTCACTAATGACGACAGCAAAACTGTCAAACTTTGTCATAAAAATGTGTGAAGTTGGTAGTGGATTACTGAAAGTGTCAAATTTCACCATTCATGACAGCAAAAGTGTCAAATTTCGTCTTAAAAATGTCTAAAAATGTTTCTTTTGCTAATCCATGAACAAATTTACACCGTTACGAGTATATTCCTGAAGTGATATTGAAGTACCATTTTGCAAAAAGCATTAGTAGACTCGGGCCATTCAAAGTCGCAGGCGGTGGTTGGCTGAGGGCCACGAGTGATCGTGTTTTATGTACCCTTGGGAAGACCTATGTCCAGCAGTGGACTGCCATAGCCTGATTGGTTGACATAACCTAACGATATGTCAGCGTTGTATTCTATATTATACAAGACTCAAACCTACATATAGTTGTGTTTATATAATCTCAGAGAGATTATATCAATAAAATTTATTAAGTTATTAACTTAAACTCGAATCGATTTTATTCTATATAAGTATATAAGTCCCGCGCTAGCTGGGACGTAAAATAAAGCTGACTAACTTTCTTTACCAGTCAGTTAGTCTTCCCGGCATGTCGTAGGGAGTGACTAAGGAACGAGGGGTCAATGGAATCTATTAGGTTAAAGACTAGCAACCTGTAACCAATATTCCATTATGATATCGCAACCCCAATATTCATGCTACAATGTGACCTAGAATATATTATATCACTGAGGTTCAGTTCATCCCGAAAGGGATTCAAGGACTTGAATTTGTAGTTCTGTAGTATAAGTATAATGACATTAAAGTATAGTAAATTTATTTAACGTTAAAATAAATATTTCAACACTGGTTATCTCTCAATACTTTAAGTATTAAACATGAAAAAGTTACTTAATTTTACCACAGTTCCATAGTCGTCTTCTACGGTATTAAACTACGTCAAAGGCAGATACTTAGCATTCTACGTACGTCCCAATTTAACACGGACTTTCAAAGACCTCAAAATAAATACTTTCGGTTAAAACGTGAATTGAATGCATATTAAGTACATTAGTCGAAACTATTCGTGAAACTTTAAATAAGGAAATTTCGGAGATGGGCATTCAAGCCTCTGACTACCCGACCATAATAAAAAAGGGAGTGCGTATACACAAGTCGTGAAGCGTATGTTATGTTATTATCCCTTTTGAGGTAGTCAGGGTTTTGAATGCCAACTAATGTATGGCCACATTACACTTTTATTGCGGCGAGATAGTCAGAGGCTTGAGTGCCAATCTTCGAAATTTCGAAGGCATGTTATTCATTGTTATTCCACGAACACTTTAATACTACTGAAGTGCTTTTGAACTACGATTGTGCTAAAACGCAATAGCAGACTTAGGCCCCAGTTTAACACATAGATTCTAAGTGGCTATGGTCACACGAACTACTATATCACTTACAAGGAGTAAACCCTTACATATGGTACTAACAATGTTCGTATATTACAGTATTAAGAGCTTCGCGATTTATACTCATGATTAATAACTAACGGGACTTATCGCGTATGTTTTTATATAATAAAGTTACCTTTATTACCACAAGTTTCGGCTACGTTGTAGCAGCAGATAGTCACGTATAAAAACATATGCGATAAATCCCGTTAGTAATTAATGTTCGTATATATTACTTAAGTTACGTCTTAAATATTTTCAGTATTGATTGAAAAACTGCTTCGAACTTGCGGTGATTTTGACACGTTGTACATTTTGATCAGAAACAAGAAGGGAAAAGACGCCAGAGCGAGATTGCATGATATGCTGGATGATTTCGTGAGTAGCATTTTACTACATACACACTCGGTGGAAACTTATGAATGAGGTCTACATTTGTCTTACAATGGCTATTTATGTATATTGTATATTAACGTCCTTTATATGTATATATACATAATATTTTCTGGGTCGTTTTCGGTGAAGCTCAGTTGTTAAGGGCTTGACTCTGTATCAGTGGGTACAAGGTTTAAATCTTGCCTGAGCATGTACCAATGGGAAATAAGTTTAATGAATTTCTATGTAAGTTTTCGTAATAAAAATACATTTGCGAAATGCACCGAATACTACTTTAGACTTCTCAATATAAGAAAAAACTTGGCTTGTTAAAAAGTCTTACGATTCTATCCCACACTCCTTAAATCACCTTTTACAATAAGCCTGAAAAGTCAGCTAGTCTATTTACATATATTTGTAACTACCTACGTTTCTTAACCTATTTTTTTATTTCCAGTTATTCCACAAAGCGAATGAGGTGAATCCAAAAGGCATTCATAAGTTAGTGCCTATCATTGGCGACATGGAACTGCCTGGGTTAGGAATCAGCGATGCAGACCGCAAAATGATCACTAGCAAGGTAATATAATAGTTAATAGTATATAATTAACTAGCGACCCGCTCCGGCTTCGCACTTCTGGCTATTTAATGGATGTTGTTTATTATACGTATAAACCTTCCTCGAATCACTCTGTCTATTAAAAAAACCGCATCAAAATCCGTTGTGTAGTTTCAAAGATTTAAGCATACAAAAGGACATAGGGACAGAGAAAGCGACTTTGTTTTATACTATGTAGTTTTTCGACGTAGCTCAGCTATTTGGGGCTTGACTCTGTATCGAGGGTACAGGTTTGAAATCCCGCTTGAAGATGTACCAATGGAAATGAAGTTAAATGAATTTCTATGTACATTTTCGTAATAAAAATTCATTAATTAAATGCGTTGAATACTACGGTGAGGGAAAACACCGTGAGGAAACCTACCTGTTCGCCGAACAGGTAATAATTAGTGGTTGTAAATGGCGACATGGCTGACCACTTGTCACATTGAGTACTGACTATCTGGTCAACACGTGGGTTCGAGGTGTCCATAGAATTGCTACCTTCGCAATTGCGAAGATGGAAGCAAGTATAATGAATTTCTATGTACATTTTCGTAAACTTACGTAAGCAACACTGCTGTAACCAATGTTTCCATTATGTATTTCCAGGTATCCATAATAATTAACGCAGCGGCTACAGTGAAGTTCGATGAGAAGATTCAAATAGCGACTGCGATCAATGTACACGGGACTAAAGAGGTATTGAAGTTGGCGAGAGAATGCCGACATCTGAAGGCTATCACTCACATTTCAACAGCCTTCTCCAACACACATGTTAAGCATATTGAGGAAAAGTGAGTATGTTAAACTAATAAGAATAGCCATATTGAAGAAGAATGACGTTAGGAGTACCTGTTACGTAAATATGTGAACTCAAAAATTATAATAATACATAAGTATATACTTACAAGAGGTTAAAAATAAACATAATATGTAATAACAGTACATAAAAAATATACTATATATATAAAAAAACGTAAACGCTATATTGAAAATGGGTGACTTTAGGAGTACTTATAACTGCCGAGTGTGTATGAGAAGATGTATGAGTGTCAATGAAGCGAAAGTGGTCTGGTAGGATCGAGACTAATGGGGAATCGTGATCTCTGCCTACCCCTCTATAAGAAAGCAGGCGTGATGTATAGTTTAAATTATAGTATAATGAATGATGTGTCATGAAAGAAGATGTAGTGACGAAAATTGAGAAAAGAAATGGTTTCATAGTCAGGTTTTTCATCTTATCATCCATATCACTCACATTACAATTCGAGGTATTTAATCAACATCCAATACTTATTTTGCAAATCACCTTTAAAATACGAAATTTTTTCAAGATAATGGCCACACTGAAAAGTATTGAAAGACGTGATTATATGTATATGTGCTTTTCTACATATTTATTGGTGTAACTTGCTTATCTTTTACAGATTCTACGATCCTCCCATCAGTGTGGACGCTTTGGAAGCTGTCACGAAGATTGATGAGAAAATCTTGGAGAATATTACACCAAGGTACGTTATAATTTATTTATTCTTTTTTGCAAACTTACTACATTGACATACTTGACGACCTCCGTGGCGCGATTGGTTAACCACCTAAACACTAATCGTGAGGTTCCGGGTTCGATTCCCGGTGGAGGCAGAGTTAAGAACTACGCTTTTCCTCTGCTTTCCAGTGTGGTCGTTGATTATATATGTATTTATCTATGTATAATATGTATATATTTCTTAAATATACGTTGACTAGCACCCTTAACAAGTCTTAAATGAACTTACCAAGGGACTAGTTCAATGGATTTAATAGTGTCCCAAATAGTATTGTTATTGTTTGTTATTTACATATAAATTGCACAATAGGCCTACTTGTCCCGTTTAGAGATTATCTCCAGCAGACCGTAGAGAGGGCAGAGATAAGCGAGGCAAGGACTGCTCAATGTTTGACGTGTGCGTTATTCGTGATAGTGGAAAAATATACTAAATCTAATAGGTATTATTATTAATCACTACATAGTATAAAATAAAGTCGCTTTCTTTATCTCTATGTCCCTTTGTATGCTTAAATCTTTAAAACTGCCAAACGGACTTTGATGCGGTTTTTTAATAGATAGAGTGATTCAAAAGGAAGGTTTATATGTATAATAACATCCATTAAATATTGGAGTAGGCTATATATTTTATATCCGTGCGAAGCCGAAGCGGGTCACTAGTTACGTATAAATGAGTATATTATTACTTATATCTGTCGTTGCTTACACATAACTATATTATTACTCATATATATTTTTCTTTCAGCATTCTGGGTGACCGTCCCAATACTTATTGCTTCACAAAAGCCGTTGCAGAAGAAGTGGTGAGGACGAATGGAGCTGGTCTTCCCATCAGCATTGTTAGGCCTGCTATAGGTGGGTAAAGGATAAACATCATCATCATCAGCCTGTCTGAATCCACTGTTGGACATAGGCCTCCCCCAAATGACGCCACTTCTCCCTGTCAGTGGCCGTTCGCATCCATTCGATGCCGGCCAACCTGCGCAAACCTGGGTAAAGGATAAACGTAGTAATAATAAAAAGCGTTTATTCACGGCCACAAAAACATACACAATACAAAACGTTTACGATAACAAACTTACAAACTAAGGGGTATGACTTGTGCATGTTATTGTCGCAGCAAAAGGGTTCTAACTCAGCTTGGTATGTTGCGTCTGGTGGCAAACGCAACGCTGGTTTTATGTCAGAACCACTGGACTACTACTACACTAGTTGCCTTTCTTACCTGTGTGTTCCGTCCAAGTATTCTTAACAGCGTAGTTCTTAATTCTGCCTCCGTCGGAAATCGAACCCGGGACCTCACTAGTAGCATTTAAGTGTTTAAACGATCGCACCACGGAGGTCGCCGAATATATACATGCATGAATTCACGAGTCTGTGTCGCTAACAGGTTAGGCAGAGACTATTAGGCAACCTGGAACGGGTGACAAATCTCTCTTGCTTCACTCACACCCATTAACCGTCTCATACATGGTCTTCTGTTCTTTACGTTATAAATAATAATACTATTATTACAAACATCGTGAGGAAACCTGCCTATCCCTCAGAATAGGTAATAGTCAATGCCTATATACGGCGATACTGTTCACTACCTATCACGTTGGGTGCTGTCTATCTAGAGAAACGCGAGCTTTGAGTGACTCATCCAATACATTCGAAATTTCGCATATAGGCACTCAAGCCTCCCACAATAAAAAAGGGAGTGTGTATAATCAAGTCGTAAAGCGTATGTATGCATGTAATATACTAGCATATTTGTGACTATTACAGTGGTATCGACCTACGAAGAGCCGGTAAGAGGATGGACTGACAGCCTATACGGGCCAACGGGCATCATGATCGGGATCGGCACTGGGGTAAGAACACCTCCATACTAAGCCAGCTCCATACTGTACTGTATGTTAGTGTATTTTAATGACATATTTTTTGTAAAAAATGTTTTTTTTTTACTTTCAATAAGTGATTTTATGATCCTTGTATTAAATAAAAAGATTTTCATTTCATTTCCTATATGACCCTTATCGCTTTCAAGGTAGACAGTTGTACGGTTATAAATTTATCTACGCAATTACAGAGGTAATTCGACGTGAATCTGTTTGTTTTATGGTTTTTTTAAATAGCCGTTGGCATTTCTTCTCTGTAAGTTCATTTAAGGAAAAGCAAGTTACAAGAAATTTGATTTATTAAATTTATTCATGCTTAAAAGTGACCTAAGAGACATTGTATCTAATGTCCTGTCCACCCCGAAAGGGATTAAAGGACGTGAATATCTACGTTTATGTGCTTAATTTACTAATAAGTACAGTTTTTTTATTGTAGGGCTTAAAGGACGTGAATGTATATGTACTTCATTTACTAATAAACACTTTTTTAATCTATTCGAATGACCTTTAATGATTAATATTTATTTTAGATTCGTCAAGTGAATTTACTGATCTATAAAATTTAAATAAAAAAACGTTTTCATTTTAGGTTTTTCTAAGCAGTGTCGCAATTTACAAGCACTGATGTTACATGTATGTTTTTACAGGTAGTTAGAACAGTATACTTGAAAGAGGACAAAGTAGCAGACATGGTTCCCGTGGATTTCACAGTCAATGCCATTCTGGCATCCGCCTGGCATACGGCGAAACATTTTAAAGAAAAGTGAGTTATAAGTAATCACTATCTCTACATAGTATAAAACAAAGTCGCTTTCTCTGTCCCTATGTCCCTTTGTATGCTTAAATCTTTGAAACTACGCAACGGATTTTGATGCGGCTTTTTTAATAGATAGAGTGTTTCAAGAGGAAGGTTTATATTACCCGTGGTTATATATTTTATACCCGTGCGAAGCCGGAGCGGGTCACTAGTTATGTTATATAATATTTTGTCCTTTACAGCCAAACCTCAGACATACCAATCTACAACTTCGTGTCAGGAGCTCAAAAACCTGTCACGTGGGGAGAATTCATCGAACTGAACCGGAAACATGGTATCACCAAACCTACCACCAAGGCAGTGTGGTAAGTGGCCTTTTGTACCTTATAATAATAGTATTAAGGACTTTATTACACTAATTGAACTAGCCCCTTGGTAAGTACATTTAAGACTTGTGTTAAGGGTACTAGTTAACGTATATTTAAGAAATATATACTTGTTATATATAGATACATATATTGTATATATAATCAACAACCAGACTGGAAAGCAATAGAAAAAGCGTAATTATTAACTCTGCCTCCACCGGAAATCGAACCCGGGACCTCACGAGTAACATTCAAGTGTTTAACCGGTCGCGCCACGGAGATCGTCATATATACATGCATGAATTCACGCCTCTATGACCCTAAAAGGATAGGCAGAGACAATCGCCTTTTGGAACGATCCAGACAAATCTCTCTTGCTTCATTCACAGCTATTAACCTTCTCATACATGCTCTTCTGTTCTCATTATAAATAATAATACTATTATTACTAGAAATACTATTTAATTTTAGTGTAACATAAACTTAACCATAGAAGTCCATAGAATTATATAGAAATCCATTTTCTATTTACCCCATACAACACTACAGTCGTACTAATATTACACTTTTACATTACAGGTACTACGGTCTAAACATTACAGATAACTACTACCTGTTTCTATTCTACAACTTCTTTTTGCATTTCCTACCTGCCCTATTGGTTGATGTGTACTGTCTACTCACTGGAAAACGACGAGCGTGAGTATATATTTCTATGTACATTTTCGTAATAAAAATTCATTTAAAAAAAATATATATATATATATATATATATATATATATATATATATATATATATATATATATATATATATATATATATATATATATATATATATGAAAATATATATTTATATGCATCGAATATTACACGGGAAAACATCGTGAGGAAACCTACCTGCTCCCCGAACAGGTAATAGTGAGTGCTTATAAACGGCGACATGGCTTACCACCTGTCACATTGAGTACTGACTATCTGGTTAACATGTGGGTTCGAGGTGGCCATAGAATTACATCGCAATTGTGGTGATGGAACGTTGAATCTCTGACTACCCCGTAAGGGTTAATGGTCGTGAACGCATTTGTCTATAGAAATCAAATTCATTAATCTTCATTCCCATTGGTACATGCTCAAGCGCGATTTGAACCCTGTACCAACTGATATAGAGTCAAGCCCCAAACAACTGAACTATGTCGAATTAAACTTCGTGGTGATCCAAATTCGCTTGTGGTGATCCAAAGGCTGGCACTTACCCCGGTCAACGCATTAGTTTGGTCATTCAGAGAGGTAATGTTGCCAGTGTGTTGGGGACCGTGCCATTCTCTGAAAGCGATGAGCTAAAGGAGATATTTTTCCTTGAAAGTTTTATTTTATTTCTTTATATTGTAAATAATAGTTTTATTTTGAATTGATTAAATAAATGTAACATATATATCGTCTCATAAAACCGTATACGTAGTGTAGGACGCCCCCTGCTAGATGGACCGATGACCTAAAAAAGGTCACTGGTAATGGTTGGCTGAGGGCCACGAGTGATCGTGTTTTGTGTACCCTTGGGGAGGTCTACGTCCAGCAGTGGACTGACATAGGCTGATTGATTGATTGATCATAAAACTTTCACTAATATTTGTTTCTTTTCATTACATAGAATGCTGAAATTCTACAACAAGATCTCGAAGCTGGCTCAAATCCTGTTCTACTTTTCCATACAAGACTGGCAGTTTTCTGACTACAATGTCAGGGGCATGTGGCGGAGCTTATCTGATCAGGACAAGACCTTATTCCCCTTTAACATCGGAGATATGGACTGGGACTACCACGCTGAGACGTTCTTGCTAGGTACGTATGCATTTATCATAAATAGCTCAGCTGGGCATTATGTGATCCTGGTAAAATACATACGCCTCTACGTCCCTAACGCGAAAGGCAAATACTATCGATCGCCACCTGGAACGGGTGACAAATCTCTCTTGCTCCACTATTAACCTACTTATACATGCTCTTCTGTTCTTCACGCTACACCCGCCTTGAGAAAAATGTCTTCAATTTGATCTGTATAAGTTCTAAGTGGCCTACCCCGTTCAACTCTACTTTTCAATTTGGCTCTACACTTTGGTTGTTACAGTAAACAATTCGAAGCGCGCGAACGTATAGTGGCCATGACAATGCATAATGGTGCCAGTTTTAAAATCTGAAATATTGTCTTTTGTTCTTATTAACTTAAACCTTATAAAAAGTTGCTGGGACTGTACTTTTAGCGCTGACTATACATACACGTACACTATCTACAGAATAAAAGATACCACAACACTATCTCCTCCATATAAATAAACTTCCTTAAACCTAGAACTGTACATAATAATTATGCTATTTTTACTTTTAGGTCTCCGAGTATACGTTGTGAAAGATGACATTTCTACATTGCCAGAAGCAACGAAGAAATGGAACAGGTAAATAAATATAATACTTTATATAAAAGTTAAGCAACGTACACATGGGCAATCGATGGGTGACCATCTAGATTGTTTATGTGCTGGGGCCCAAGTCTACTAATGCGTTGTAGCACAAACGCAATCAATATCGGATCAGTAATAGCACAGATAATATAATACTATACAGTATGAAGTTGGTAGTGAATTAGCAAGTGTCA
This sequence comes from Leucoptera coffeella, assembly GCA_030578115.1. NCBI lineage: Eukaryota > Metazoa > Arthropoda > Insecta > Lepidoptera > Lyonetiidae > Leucoptera > Leucoptera coffeella. The sequence goes on from JAMBLF010000396.1 coordinate 118,415, forward strand.
AATTTCACTATTGATAACGGGAAGAGTGTCAAATTTCGCTTTAGAAATGGTGAAATTTGTCGCTTTTTCATTTGAGTATATGTTAGTATGTAAGGAATATAAGAAATGAAATCCTTCTGTAACTATCTATTCCTTTATAGTTGTTAAACCCCTATAGATATAAAATGTAGCTTTTCTAATATATTCTCGTCTTTTCCAGACTATTCTACTTGCACCAGATCGTGAAAGCAGTGACTCTAACCTTAGTCGTCGGTTTATTTTTCTACATTTACAAAATGATGACCAGAGTCGTATACAGTTAGTTTAAAGTATAAAATGTAATAAAACGCCATCTCTGAGTGAATTGGAGAATTATTTACTAGTCTTTTACTTGCTAGTAAAATTGTCAGTTTCTAGTTTAAATGTTAAGTCAAATCCGTCCGTTAACTGTGATTTTTTTGCATTATTATCGAGTAATAGAAGAATAGTTTTGTTAATTGTACTTTTCACACGATAACATACATTTTTTATTCATAATATACTTAGTTGAGCTTAGTGGGGCATTTGCGACTCATTTCGGTGGGGTCTGGTTTGACAGTAGGTCAGAATAGTAGGGCGGTTGGGACCGCCTCATAAATATGTTAAAGTACTAAGAATCAAGATAATTAGTAGGTACATAATATCTACTTGACTGACTCTAGGTCTAGAATACATTTATTATAAGTACATAAAATAAATTTTACTTTGAGTAATAAGTTTTTTAATCTTGTGAAATCATTCCTGAGTACTTTTTCACTGTACTTACCTATCGAATGAAAAGTTATGTGATGTAATGCATAATGCATTGCTTATGATGGGAAAAATAGTAAAAATAATCGGTACACCGTAAAACTTAAAAACAACAGGTATTGTAATCTTATTTTATCATTTGACTACCCTTATAGTGATGTACCAATCTTGTTTGATATTTTCATAAACATACATTGATTTGCCATTGTAAAATATTGTTTCTGATTCTATGTACAACGTTTTTTAAATACATTCATAAAAAGTTCTAAGTCGTGATATTGGTGTAATATTCTAGCGAAATAAATGAGATTTAGAGTACCCGCCACATAAGGTGGCAGTAGCCAAACTTGGAACTAAATTTGACGTTTCCGCCATTGCGTGTTATTTTGTATGAAAGGTAAATTTAGTATTACCAGCGTTGTGTTTTTTGCCCACTCTTTGTAATTTTTATGTTTGTTAAGGGTGATTATAATAAATTGATTTCTGGAGTTTCTTGTTAGTTCTTCTCCAAGGGTCTCCGCTGAACTTCTTCTTCTCAATCGTTACGCTCTTATCAGAGCGGTCGTGGTCTTCATGACGTGGCATCTTGAGCAGCCGAAATGGTTGGTGAACTAACCTCGGTAAAAATATGTAAAGACAATGCTCAGTGCCATGTTTGAAATAGTTTTTTTACATACATACATACACATCACGCCTGATTCCCTGTAGAGGGGTAGGCAAAGATCACGGATCCCCATTTGTCCCGATCCTGACAGACCACTTTCGCTTCATTGACATTCATACATTCTCTAATACACTCTCGGCGGTTATAGGTACTCCTAACGTCACCTTTTTTCAATATAGCGTCTATCTGACTGTTACATATATGTCTTATTAGGCCGGCCCCTACGTAACCGCCCTTCCACTTCACTCAAATATATTCCTTTTGTCAATATATAGTTTTTTTTAATTTGTACTTAGATCATAAAATAACTTTCAAAGAGAGCTTATGATAGGGCCTATTTTGAATAAAAATTTTTTGACTTTTGACTTTGGTATATTAATTTGTTTTATTTGAGTTTATAGCTCTGCAACCAAAGATCGTTACAAATGAAACCTCAATATAATGTATCGAGCCGTATGGCACAGTGAGTGCTAGTTTTGGCGTGTTTACTGGCAACACTGGATTATGCGACTGTGGCGACGCCTCCAACTGCCACCTTATGTGGCGGGTACTCTATTTTACAATATTGTATTTTTATTTATACACCAACTTAGAGTACCCGCCACATAAGGTGGCAGTTGGAGGCGTCGCCACAGTCGCGTAATCCAGTGTTGCCAGTAAACACGCCAAAACTAGCACTCACTGTGCCATACGGCTCGATACATTATATTGAGGTTTCATTTGTAACGATCTTTGGTTGCAGAGCTATAAACTCAAATAAAACAAATTAATATACCAAAGTCAAAAGTCAAAAAATTTTTATTCAAAATAGGCCCTATCATAAGCTCTCTTTGAAAGTTATTTTATGATCTAAGTACAAATTAAAAAAAACTATATATTGACAAAAGGAATATATTTGAGTGAAGTGGAAGGGCGGTTACGTAGGGGCCGGCCTAATAAGACATATATGTAACAGTCAGATAGACGCTATATTGAAAAAAGGTGACGTTAGGAGTACCTATAACCGCCGAGAGTGTATTAGAGAATGTATGAATGTCAATGAAGCGAAAGTGGTCTGTCAGGATCGGGACAAATGGGGATCCGTGATCTTTGCCTACCCCTCTACAGGGAATCAGGCGTGATGTGTATGTATGTATGTAAAAAAACTATTTCAAACATGGCACTGAGCATTGTCTTTACATATTTTTACCGAGGTTAGTTCACCAACCATTTCGGCTGCTCAAGATGCCACGTCATGAAGACCACGACCGCTCTGATAAGAGCGTAACGATTGAGAAGAAGAAGTTCAGCGGAGACCCTTGGAGAAGAACTAACAAGAAACTCCAGAAATCAATTTATTATAATCACCCTTAACAAACATAAAAATTACAAAGAGTGGGCAAAAAACACAACGCTGGTAATACTAAATTTACCTTTCATACAAAATAACACGCAATGGCGGAAACGTCAAATTTAGTTCCAAGTTTGGCTACTGCCACCTTATGTGGCGGGTACTCTACCATGTTTTTGTCTCGACCTAGTCTTGGATGCAAAAAAGTGCAAACTAGCTGCCGTTCTTCCCGGCATGTCGTAAGAGGCGACTAAAAGACTTCGATCTGTTGGGCGATGGGCTAGCAACCTGTCACCAATGTTCCATATGACATCACAACCCCAATATTCATGCTAAAAGTGACCTTAGACATATTATCGTCTCAAAGTTTCAGTCAACCCCGAAAGGGATTTGATGTGAATGAATATGTAGGTTTGTACTTATAAACAAGGCAAAAAATACAAAAAAAATATATAGAAAAGGTTTTATTCAGTCTTTTATAAACAGTTCAAATTACATGTTACTACAATATCATCCCGTGCTAGTCTGACACGTAAAAAGAATGCTAACTAGCTGCCGTTCTTACCGGCATAACGTAGGAGGCGACAAGAGACAAACGCAAAATTCACGACCATTAACCCTTGCGGGGTAGTCAGAGGTTCAGGTTTCCATCTCCGCAATTGCGAAGATAGTAATCTATGGACACCTCGAACCCACGTGTTGACCAGATAGTCAGTACTCAATGTGATAGGTGGTAAGCCATGTCGCCATTTTACAAGCACTGACTATTACCTGTTCGACGAACAGGTAGGTTTCCTCACGATGTTTTCCGTCACCGTATAATTCGATGCATTTAGTAAATGTATTTTTATAATGAAAATTTACATAGAAATTCATTAAACTTCATTTTCATTAGTACATGCTCGAGCGGGATTTGAACCCTGCACCCACTGATACAGAGCCAAGCCCCAAACAACTGAGCTACGTCGAATAATAATACAGCACCCCAGTTTAGCATGGGCTAATACAGTTTTTTACTAACAAACTTCTGACTTCCCCGAAAGGGGTAAAACCCGTGAAGTGTATGTATGTTGTGTGTGTAATAATGATAACTAACATACATTTACCCACTGTTTGAGTATACATACATATATTCACGCCTATACTTCCTAACGGGATAAGCAGATTATCGATCGCTACCTCGAACTTATATGAGTAAAATATACAAAATGAAAGTGTACGATAAAAGTATATATCTTAGGATGATTTGATTATTATTATATATTACAATATAAGATCAAATATCCTTCAATTATTACTTGTTAAAGTAAGGAATATTCGAATCGTTGTAATTCATAGAGAAATTTGTTCTAATATCATTAATTCATTACAATACATAACGATAAATAAGAACCAACCTCTAAAATGTGTTCAGTGAGTGAGTACGCGCTTCTTTTATAACTAACATCATTGAATACGGTTTGCAAAGCACATGTTCATTATATTTTTTATTAACTATCATTTTAACTTAAAACAATGTCAAAAAAAACGCGCTAGGGAAATTGTGGTATATTATGTGGTGGTGGTATAGAAAAAAATATGATAGAACAATTAAAATCATAATTAAATTATTTAACTCCAACATATATAATAATAGTTTTTTCCGATAATAGTTTTTTTTGTGACATTACTGATTTTTATTAATATTCATTTCATTTTGACACATCTTTAACAAACGTGCGTTCACTCAGTGAATGAAATGAATGAAAATGAAATAATCAATCATCCTAAGATAATACACATTACACATAACATTACTTGTTCATACCATTATTTCGACATTTTACTTTAGTATTAAACTAATACTAGACTAATTAACAAATACCTATTACTAATGAGAAAAATCAGTCTAATTTTAACTTACTTATTTTCTATGCGATTAGAATGACAATATAATTATAAAGATTAAATTATGATATGAGCAGTGAATTAAACAATGATTTTTATTAAATACGTTGATGTGAATAATTTTTTTTATTACTGGGTTTGTTCTACTGTGTTTCAAAAATAAGAAAAAAAAAACAAATTATTTTTTTTCTACGTATTAATATGCCATGTATTACTAGTTTTTTAAATTAAAAATAGTAATTTGGTACTACATATATGTTTCGGTGGGTGAAATTAATACATAACATATTATGTGTATTGTTCTTTTAATCGCATATGTACATGTAGTACTAATAGGCACTATAATAAACCATTAAGGCACTTTTAAAATACACTAATTTGGAGATACAATAACTATGTGACGACATGTTGTTGAAAAAGTCCAACATTGATGTTCTTTTAATACATTTTCTGCTTATTATATAAAAAGAAGACAAAAAATCATTTTGTAAACATGATACGCTTAATTCGAAAACATTCACAATATAAAAAAGGAAAAAATATATAAAAAGAATGATTTCATAAAATAAACTAAATACTTATAAACTACAAACTGGGAAAAATAAATGCAAAAAATCATCTACAAAAAGATTACATTAAAAAAACGTTATTTCTAAAAAAATATAGACTAACTATACAAAAAACACTAAAATCAGACTTCATATACTTAGGCACGTTACAACTATCTTACTTGAGATCCCTATAAAAAATGGAAGAGAAAAAAGAAAAAAAAACTTATTATTATAAAAACAAACTTAAACCTATGCAGTCTCATCAATAACTAAACTATTTACTGAACCCCTGTTTTTATACTGAGATCTCTTCATACTTTTTTAACAAAATTTCATATTTAACACCATTTCATGTACATGAGTATGAAAAAGGGTGATATTACGAGAACTTTTAACCGCCGAGTGTGTATGTGAAGATGTATGAGTATCAATGAAGCGAAAGTGGTCTGTCAGGATCGGCACAAATGGGGATCCGTGATCTCTGCCTACAGGGAATCAGACGTGATGTGTATGTATGTAACAGTACATACGTACTTACTATTATAATGTTATCCGGATGAATTATAGTAGATGGACAAATGGAATATCTGTGGTCGAAGTAGAAGGGTGGTTACGTAGGGACCGGAAATAACCTTACAGTTGGGAAAGACCATACCAACACCTCGAGTGTACAATTGAAAGGAACAATTAGTATATCTACCAATTGTCTGTACTTGACCCCGTTCCTTAAATAGCATACTATCCCATTAAGAAAGCAGATACAAGACAAACAAACGCGTTCACGACCATTAACCCTTGGGAGACAGAAGTTCAGGTACCCGTCTCCGCAATAGCGAAGGTAGTAATTCTATGGCCACCTCGAACCTACGTGTTGAACAGATAGTCAGTACTCAATGAAAGCAGATATATTTATGCGAATCCTCTTCGTCAATTTAAAAATGTATGGAGGTTTCCTTACGAGATTATCAATACGAATAGTCTGGTATCGTGTTAATACAACGGTGAGGGATAACATCGCGAGGAAACCTACCTGGTTCACGAACAGGCTAGTGCTTGTTGATGGCGACATGACTTCCCACCTGTCACATTGAGTACTGACTATCTGGTCAACACGTGGGTTCGAGGTGGCCATAGAGTTACTACCTTCGCAATTGCGGAGATGGACACCTGAACCTCTGAACCGCAAGGGTTAATGGTCGTGAACGCGTTTGGTTTTGTCTTTGTATCGCATTAAACTCCAAGTTACCACACTACAGTAGTAAAGACATTTATTTGACCTCAACACTACAAAAGCTAATTATTACCTTCATAGGTGTTTATCCCTATTTAAAGACGAATTTATTTATACATATACATCACGCCTGATTTCCTGTAGATCGGTAGGCAGAAATCACGGATCCCCATTTGTCACGATCCTGACAGACCACTTTCATTTCATGCACATTCACATTTATTTACGCAGTAGACGATTAATGATTGATTGAGAATAGAACATAAGATCAAAGTTACTAACTAAATTACTGCTCGGATTCTGCATTAACAAATTCGCTAAAATTGGATTTGAACGTAGCATGGTATCATTATCCGTCATTAGTGATGCCAGCGCTTCTTTTAGAGCACCTTTTTGATCAACACTTATTCCATTCATAATTTCACCTTTATCATTAACGATTTCATCTTTTTCACTAACAATTTCATTATTTTTAACAACTTCATCATCTTTTCTATCATTTTCACGCCCTATTTCATCCTTTTCATCACCCTTCACTTTAATATCTATACAGTCTTTCGTATCGAGATCATTCACTTGATCACCATTACTTATTTCATTAACATTATTTATTGGTTTATCAAGTTTTTCAACAGTTGAACCATTTCTTACCGTTTCTTCATTTTCTACTACTCCATTAGTAGTTTCTTTACCATTACTCACTTCAGTAGTACTTTCAACTATATTATCAGTAGTACTTACTACTGTATTATCAGTCATACTTTCTACTGTAGTTTCTGTAGTATGTTCTACTATACTATCTACCCTTTTACCATTTTCACTCACTCTTACACTATTTTCAGAAAGAACTACTCTACTTTCACGAGCTCCTTCTATAACAGTTTTAGAATTATCAACTAAGCCCTCATCTTTTACATGTTTCCTCTGATGCAACATAAAAACATCGGGATCTTTGAAGTATTTCGAACATTTAGTACATGTTAAAGGTGCCTGCTTACTCAACTTACTGTATTTTGATGATTGCCCTAGAATTTCTTGGACACTACTTGTTGCATCGAAGGTGCTACGAGAAAGTACGGTATCGTTCGATTCTGAGTTATTTCCGAATTCTGACGATCTATAATCGTCGTCTTGGGTCGTACTTGACAGTTGATCAGACATTTCTGGAAAAATAATGATAAAACGTCACTTGTCGTGTAATAGCGGCTGTAATCAGGTGGGTAAGACCTCTAACTTCTTACTGCATGTCTTAGGTTCGAAACCTCAGGTATGTACCAAGTGCCAATTATGATTAATAACTAACGGGACTTATCGCATAAGTTTTTATATAATAAAGTTACCTTTATTATTAACCCGTTTCGGCTACGTTGCAACAGCCTTGGTCACGGGCGATAAGTCCCGTTTAGTTATTGATCATGAGTATAAATCGCGAATGTCTTAAAACTATAATGTACCAATTAATTAAATACAAAAAAATAATAATAAAGAAATAATTTTAGTCTTTAATACATTAGCTCCAAATATCAAAGTTATAGACAGTGACTCACTTTTCCTCTTAGGAGCGCCAATTTTAGATTCAGCTTACTCTAATTTCGTAAAAGAAATATCTAAATTTAATGAATCTTCTCATTATTTTTTAATTTAAACCCACACTTAGCATACACTATTTTTAAATACTGCTTATTTGTAGCTAAATTAATGTATAGTTTAAGATGCACTCATTTTTGGAAGTTCAGTCATCTTCTTAGCGATTTCGACTCAGTAATTATAAAAACACTTTCCAAAATTTTAAATTGCCCTATTGATGATCGCTGTTGGACGCAGGCTTCTCTGCCCATTCGGCATGGTGGCCTTGGCGTCCGCAGTGCTTCAGCAGTCGCGTTGCCCGCATTTTTGTCTTCTGCCCACGGGTGTTCAGAACTTTTTAACAGAAGTATGTCCCCATCGTTTGGACATATAGATATTTTAGGTTTGGCAGAAGCCAAAGATGCGTGGTCGGTTGTTGTCGGTCCCAATCAAAGCATTCCTGTCTCTGTTGCTTCGCAGAGGTTGTGGGATGAGCCGTTGTGCAGACAGGTTCAACAAAACTTGCTGAATTCTGCTCCTGCTCTGGCAGAACGTGCTCGTCTCCTTGCTGTTGCTAGGCGGGAGTCGGGGTACTGGTTGAATGCGTTGCCCTCAGCGAAAATAGGGACTCTTCTCGACAGATCCACGTTCTGTCTTGCAGTGGCGCTGAGGTTGGGTGCTAGGGTCAATGAGCCACATCGCGCAGTCGTCTATGGTGCGTCAACAAAGTCAGCAGCTCAGTGAAAGTTGAAAATGTTGTTGTTGCCATCCTATGGTACCCCAGTGGTACAAAGGGCCTTCGTGAGACGTCGCCAACCGCTCCTATCCTGTGCCTTGCGCTCCGCATCCCTCCAACTCAACCCAGCCGCCCTCAACTCAGCGTCGACTGTGAACCATGTGAATGCTGCGCTGGCGGTATTGTCCTCCGGTCTTCGGAGTGTGTGCCCTATCCACTTCCACTTACGCTGAGCGATTTCACGCTAGATTGGGACTTGGTGGCATCGCTTCCATAGATCCTCGTTGCTGATAGTGTTCGGCCAGAATATGAAGTATGAACCTCAGGCATTTGTTGACGAACACTTGCAGTTTGTTCGTCAGTCCCTTCCACGTCTCGCTGCCGAAGAGCAAAACAGACTTCACAATGGAATTGAAGAGGGAAATCTTGATCCGCCTGGTAAGCACATTAGAGTCCCAGACCGGATTTAGCTGGGCAAAGGCGCCTTACGCTTTCCTTATTCTGGCGTCAACGTCGTCACTAGCTCCACCACTATCAGTCACCATGCTGCCGAGATAAGTGAACTTTGCGACAGATTCTAGCGGGGCACCGTTGAGCATTACAGGCCGATTCTCACACGACCGAACACGCATTTCTACGGTTTTCTTAGCGTTGATTCGTAGTCCTTTCTCTTGAGCTTCCTCTCTTAACGAGTCAAGTTTCCTTTGGAGATCGGATAGTGGAGACGAAATCAACACTATGTCGTCTGCATAGCCTAGGTCCTCCAGATGGGAGCCATTGTGCCACGGAATGTTTGCACTAAAGCGACGTTGATCGCGGTACTACAAAGTGAAAGATTATCTAAATGATGTTATGTGACGTTTCATCTTGGTGTGATTGCAGCCTCACGATGCATGTTCTTATTGGGACACCTTTAATATGTTGCTCATAATATTCGTTAGTTGCTGGTTAGGCTGCAGTCTCATTCTGATGGATTATTTAATTAAGTTGTATTGTATTGAAATATATCTGCAGAGTTTCTTGGCATTTCTTCTATGCAGGATTTTGCTTTACGAAATGCCATTAGATTAATTAAATTTATTTAATATTTTCTATTTAAATTGATTAACTGTAATGACAACTTTTCCTGTGGAAATGTTTTTTTTTTTGACTTTCGATAAGTGATTTTATAATCCTCATATTGAATAAAAACCATTTCATTTCAATGCCTCTGGGTGTTACTGTGGCATTCCTCATGACGTCATCCAGCAGGATGATGAAGAGCAGCGGTGACAGGAGGCAACCCTGTTTGACCCCTGTAGTCATCGGAATTGAAAGTTGAAAATACAAATAATTATTTTCGGTTAAATATTTAGTCAGTTGTGATGCCAAATTGGTTAAATATGTTTGCTTTGGGATTTTATTTGGATCCTCAACTGGAACGAACCGGAGAACAAGGAAGAGAAGAATTGAAGCTTCGTTTTCGTTTTTCTTCGGTTGTAGCTGGCGGCGTTGGTGTAACCATGGCGATGGAATAACAAGAAGTTCAAAAGCCGTGGCATCAGTTTTTGTACTTCAGCCGACATAACCTTAGTGGTGAATGGCTTAATTAAGAATTAAAAAAAAAAAAGATTTTTGTTGTTAAAAGTTAAATGATGAAAAAAAATGTATGTTACTAATTATAAAATTTGAATCTGGACTGAAGGTCGTTGGAGCGAAAAATTCCAAGAGTGGAGACCGCGTCTCAGTAAACGTAGTGTGGGGCGCCCCCCGGCAAGGTGGGAAGACGACCTGCGCAGGTTGGCCGGCATCGAATGGATGCGAACGGCCAGTGACAGGTAGGGACACGAAAAATGTATCGATACTCTATGGTATCGAGTAGTTTGATTTCGATACCGATACTTTTGTACTCGATACTTTGTGTTCGATACTTTTACAAGTACGATACTTTTTTATCGATACTACTCATGAGTACTGTATCGATACTTTCTATTCGATACCGTGTCCCTAGGGACACGAAAAATGTATCGATACTCTATGGTATCGAGTAGTTTGATTTCGATACCGATACTTTTGTACTCGATACTTTTGTGTCGATTCTTTTACAAGTACGATACTTTTTTATCGATACTACTCATGAGTACTGTATCGATACTTTCTATTCGATACCGTGTCCCTACTGACAGGGAGAAGTGGCGTCATTTGGGGGAGGCCTATGTCCAACAGTGGATTACTTCAGGCTGATGATGATGACTTTGGAAAACACTTTTGGCGGTTAATGTATTGCTGCGTCGTGTGCGTATGCTCTGAGCGGGCGCCGTGCGCTTCGACGCAACGGCCGGTGTTCGTGTGTGTGTGACTCACAGTCAATGAAGAACTCGTCGCCACAGTCCGGTTGGCTTGGCTCCGCTCGTTTTGTGCACGTTGTATGTAAGTACTTCTAGTTTTGATAGATAATATCTTCCTATTTTCCGTATTTGTGAGTGATGTAGACGATTTTCGTGGCAATATTCGCGTTCTTCGTACAAAATACTACATTATGACTTACTTAACTTGACTTGGACATACACTGCGGAGAGACAATTCATATCCTCTGAATCAAGCGTTGGATTGGCATCCCACAGGAAAGAGAAGGACATGGCGTCCTAAATCCACGTGGCGTCGCTCGGTTCAGAAGGAAGCTAAGTCCATGGGACTGCAGTGGGGAGATCTGAAAGAGATTGCGCAAGATCGCCCACGGTGGAGAAACATTCTTCGAGCCCTATATCCCTGCTAAGGGATAACAGGAAATAAGTCAAGTCAAGTAAGTCAATCACAACTTTTGAGACAGTTTTATATATATATATATATATATATTTAATAAGACGAAAGAAAGTCCGTGTTGTCTTTGTAACTGCGCGCGCGAATTTTTTCATTCACAAACTTCTCATTGGCCAGTTTAACCTCTGAATATCATCACGTCATTTAACGCGAATAGCCTATAGGGAACCTCGGATTTTACGAGCCACGAGATTATCCAGCAGAGAACCTAAGTCGTCGACTGCCCGTGACCATGGCTGCTGTAACGTAGCCGAAACGTCGGGTTAATAAAGGTAACTTTATTATATAAAAACATACGCGATAAGTCCCGTTAGTTATTAATCAAAGTCGTAGACATTGTTTATCGATGTTGCAAGCTGAAGTGGCACGTCTATCGCAGAACCGACGACCGGAGCAAAACGGTTCTCGAATGGCGACCGCGTCGGCAATCGTAGTGTAGGACGCCCCCTGCTAGATGGACCGATGACCTGAAAAAGGTCGCTGGTAGTGGTTGGCTGAGGGCTACAAGTGATCGTATTTTGTGGCGTAACCTCGGGCCCACGTACAGCAGTGGACTGACATAGGTTGATTGATTGATTCGACCGCTGGCTTTGAGTGACTCATACCTAATGTACTTATGTAAATGTACTTATCATATTTAAAATTTGTTATATATTAATTATTTTTATATATATATTATTATTATTTTGTGACACTATTATTATTATTTTTGAAATTTTCATTTTATTTTTATATATGACGATCATTGTAACTTTGGAGATGTGTTAATTGTATTTTATTTTTATGTGACATAGTTGCAATGTAATAAATAAATCTAATCTAACAATTAAAAAGGATATCAAGGTATCAATCTAACAGGTTCCATAACTCACCATCTTGCATGGACATGCTGGCTTCCGCCGGTTCGTCCTGCGGAGACAACATCTTCTTGATTGCCTCCGTCTGTAAGAGCATCATTTTCTGTATGTACATGTACGCGTACAGGGGGTTCGCTTGGTACGACTGTAAAAGGAAAATACACACATCACTACATAGTATAAAACAAAGTCGCTTTCTCTGTCCCTATGTCCCTTTGTATGCTTAAATCTTTGAAACTACGCAACGGATTTTGATGTTTTTTTTTTATAGATAGAGTGATTCAAGAGGAAGGTTTATATGTATAATAACATCCATTAAATAGTGGAGTAGGCTGTATATTTTATACCCGTGCAAAGCCAGAGCAGGTCACTAGTTTATAATAACATAGACAATATTTTTCATTTCGAAGCACGCGAACGTATAGTGGCCATGACAATGCATAGTGCCACCAGTATTAAAATGTACAATATTGTCTTCTGTTCTTATAAACTTCAACCTTATAAAAAGTATTAGGTTGTTAGGTGTCACATGATAGTCTGCGATGTGAATAGAATTGTAAATGGCGACATGGCTGACCACCTGTCACATCGAGTACTGACTATCTGGTTAACACGTGGGTTCGAGGTGGCCATAGAATTACTACCTTCGCAATTGCGGATATGGACACCTGAACCTCTGACTACCCCGCAAGGGTTAACGGTCGTGAATGCTTTTGTTTTTTGAATAGAATGCTAAGTATAGGCTACAAAATGTAACATGATTCGTATGACGGCTGTCAAAGTGAAGTAATTAGTTAGTGCATGGCCAGTATTCATCATGATTAATAACTACATACATACACATCACACCTGATTCCCTGTAGAGGGGTAGGCAGGCAGAGATCACGGATCTCCATTTGTCCCGTTCCTGACAGACGACTTTCGCTTCATTGACATTCATACATCTCTCATACACTCTCGTGCGGTTATAAGTACTCCTAACGCCACGTTTTTTCAATATAGCATCTATCTGACTGTTATATGTCTTATTAGGCCGGCCCCTACGTAACCGCCCTTCCACTTCACTCATATATATTCCTTTTGTCAATCTGCTATCATTCATCCGCATAACAAGTCCAAACCATCGAAGCATGCTCTTTTCAATCGATCAAAGATTAATAACTAAACGGGACTTATAGCGTAAGTTTTTATATAATAAAGTTAACCAGACATTCTGCCCGTGACTAAGGCTGCTGCAACGTAACCAAAATGTCGGGCTAATAATAGGTAACTTTATTATATAAAAACATACACTATGAGTCCCATTTAGTTATTAATCATCAGTATTCTTCAATCAGTATACATTGATATGGATAGTACACATACGACGACCTCCGTGGCGCGATCGGTTAGCCGCCGGAACGCTAATCGTGAGGTCCCGGGTTCGATTCCCGGTGGAGGCAGAGTTAAAAACTACGCTTTTCTACTGCTTTCCAGTCTGGTCGTTGATTATATATGCTATATATGTAATTATCTATAAATAATAAGTATATATTTCTTAAATATACATTGACTAGTACCCTTAACACAAGTCTTAAACGAACTTACCAAGGGGCTAGTTCAATTGGTGTAATAATGTCCGAATATTATTATTATTTTACCTGATTATGTACATCTTCCTCATTAATCTCCATTGAGGACCCAGGATACAAACAAGTTGGAGACTCCGAAGGCAGATTCTTTGACGGTATTGCATCTTTACGTAAAGTACGCCATTGGCCTGAAAAATTGATTTTAACACTTACAATGTAACATTAGGTAAGGGTCAACTCAATAAGACTCTAGTCTTGGAAAGATGAGTCACAAAATTAAAAAAAATGTAAGATAAGACTTTTAATTCGACGTAGCTCAGTTGTTTGGGGCTTGACTCTGTATCAGTGGGTACAGGGTTCAAATCCCACTTGAGCATGTACCAATGGAAATTAAGTTTAATGAATTTATATGTAGAGTTTCATAATAAAAAAACATTTATGAAAAGCATCAAATATTACGGTAAGGGATAACATTGTGATGAAACCTACCTGTTCCCCAAACAGATAATAGTTAGTGCTTGTAAATGGCGATATGGCTTACCACCTGTCATATGGAGTACTGACTATCTGGTCAACACTTGGGTTTCAGGTTGTTATAGAATTACCTTTGCAATTGCGGAAATGGACACCTGAACCTTTGACTACACTGCAAGGGTTAATAATTGTGAACGCGTTTGTCTTTTGTTTTGTCTTTAGGACTTAAAATTGCTCTCTTGTTAAGTTACAAAATGGCATGCCAGATAGCTTTTCTACCGTCAATATAACAGTCAGATAGATGACATATTGAAAAAATGATATAAAAAGTAGAGAATGTATGAGTAGGTGTATAAATGATGTTTCTTGTGATCTTAGCCTACCTCTGTAGAGAAATGGGCATGATATGTATGTATGTAGCACTTATAACAATCATATATGGACTGTTGAATTGAATATTAATGTAGTGTGTAATAAAAAAAAATTGTAATGTAGTGTACAACGAAAAAATTAAAAACTCTTTTTCATTTTAAACATAAATTACGTAGTTATTTGTAGCTAAAAATGAACTACATCATTCTAAATGCAAACACATAAATCTTTGTCTTCTTTACAAGGGATAGTGGTTATATGCTAAAGGTTATGTCATAAACATAAGAAACCATGCTGCTTAGAAATGCTTAGAAAAATGCCATACAATTTTTAGTGGAATGTAACACAGATTAATACATTCAAATTATGCAAATAAGTCTCTCAATAGAGTACCCGCCACATAAGGTGGCAGTAGCCAAACTTGGAACTAAATTTGACGTTTCCGCCATTGCGTGTTATTTTGTATGAAAGGTAAATTTAGTATTACCAGCGTTGTGTTTTTTGCCCACTCTTTGTAATTTTTATGTTTGTTAAGGGTGATTATAATAAATTGATTTCTGGAGTTTCTTGTTAGTTCTTCTCCAAGGGTCTCCGCTGAACTTCTTCTTCTCAATCGTTACGCTCTTATCAGAGCGGTCGTGGTCTTCATGACGTGGCATCTTGAGCAGCCGAAATGGTTGGTGAACTAACCTCGGTAAAAATATGTAAAGCCAATGCTCAGTGCCATGTTTGAAATAGTTTTTTTACATACATACATACACATCACGCCTGATTCCCTGTAGAGGGGTAGGCAGAGATCACGGATCCCCATTTATCCCGATCCTGACAGACCACTTTCGCTTCATTGACATTCATACATTCTCTAATACACTCTCGGCGGTTATAGGTACTCCTAACGTCACCTTTTTTCAATATAGCGTCTATCTGACTGTTACATATATGTCTTATTAGGCCGGCCCCTACGTAACCGCCCTTCCACTTCACTCATATATATTCCTTTTGTCAATATATAGTTTTTTTAATTTGTACTTAGATCATAAAATAACTTTCAAAGAGAGCTTATGATAGGGCCTATTTTGAATAAAAATATTTTGACTTTTGACTTTGGTATATTAATTTGTTTTATTTGAGTTTATAGCTCTGCAACCAAAGATCGTTACAAATGAAACCTCAATATAATGTATCGAGCCGTATGGCACAGTGAGTGCTAGTTTTGGCGTGTTTACTGGCAACACTGGATTACGCGACTGTGGCGACGCCTCCAACTGCCACCTTATGTGGCGGGTACTCTAAACATTCACATACAAGTCTCAATTTATGTCCTTTCAGACCGGATAAAAATCTATTCTTTCAAAGGTAAAATTTTTGGGTAAGTTTATGATGTTAGGTATAATATAGTGATGATTTTAAAAATTAATAGGAATGATAGCTATCTAACAAAATAGATAAATAACATAGAGAAGAATTAAGAATCCTTCATATGGATACCGCATGGTTTCACCTACCTTTGCTATTTATTGCTTTTTTTATACAGGCGCATCCCAACTTACTAACAAACAAATTAAGTAGGTAGTCAGGTGGGTATCGAAAAAAAAACTTACCTTTATGCTTGCCCACGTTAGTTAGCGTATAATCTTCGGCTTTAAAATGCAAACTACACACTTTAGAATATTTTGTATAAGGTTTCCCTCTTCTAAGTATTTTATTCCATAAATCCGCTAACTTTTTGTCTCTTGGAAACTGGTGAAACGAAACATTTTTGGCCTTACCAGCCATAGATGTACACTGTGGTACCGTACAATAATAAGGCATAATGGTTATATAACCGTCCTAGAAACATTTGAAATATTAATTTACTTCCAAATAACGAAACCGTATTTATTTACAAAACAAAACAAAGCTTGACTGTAATATATTGAAAGCTCTGTCCGACCGAATTGAAGGTCACGGGCGAGTGTATTTTGTCTAGTCTGTGCATGTGAATGAGTGAAGTTGACATCTGTGAATGTTAACCATAGAATACTTGCAGAGAATAAGCTAAACAAAATCACGTCTGTTTTCTTTTAGAAGGGAGACAGAGAGTATTTTATTTCAACCATAATTTACAATACATAGTGTAATAGGTTTCCATATTGCGCGTGCTTATAATAAAAATATTCTGTACACTTAAACTAATTAAATCAATCACAACAACTTACTAAACGTATACAATAACACATTTTGTGAACTTACTTAGGGAACAATCCAATAGGTCTATATTCTCCTTCAACAGATTTAGCCATGTACATCATTATAAATCCCTATTGTTTTGGTTCTAGAATATGTCTTTCATGATTATATGTAGAGATCGCGCCACATAAATTGGCAGTTGGAGGCGTCGCCACAGTCGCGTAATTCAGTGTTACCAGTAAACACGCCAAAACTAGCACTCACTGTGCCATACAGCTCGATACATTATAGGTTTCATTTGTAACGGTCTTTGGTTGCAGAGCTATAAACTCAAATAAAACAAATTAATATATCAAAGTCAAATTATGTTTATTTATAATAGGCCCTATCACAAGCTCTCTTTGATCTAGACGAATTTGATTTGTCTGCTATTCGACAAAAAATTCACTTCTTTTATGTCGTAATGAAAGAACTGCCTACTTTAAGCAAGTTAATTGTTGAATTGAAACGAGACATAAACTTTCAAGGAAGCAAGACAACTTTGAGAAGAATTCTAAAACAAATTGGTTTTAGATTTAGACTATTTCAAACATGATTAATAATTAACGGGACTTATCCTTCTTATTATATATTACATATATATTATGTGTTCCTTCACTCTGTCCGCAATAGACCGTTTAGTCTGTCTGACGTAGGATTTCCCACAGCTGCAATCAATCTTATACACACCCTTATATCTTATATCATGAGCACAGATAATATAATACTATACAGTCATGAGTATAAATCGCGAATCTCTTAAAACTATTATTTCAAACATGGCACTGAGCATTGTCTTTACATATTTTTTGCCGAGGTTAGATCAGCGGAGACCCTAGCTTGGAGAAGAACTAACAAGAAACTCCGGAAATCAATTTATTATAATCACCCTTAACAAACATAAAAATTACAAAGAGTGAGCAAAAAACACAACGCTGGTAATACTAAATTTACCTTTCATACAAAATAACACGCAATAGCGGAAACGTCAAATTTAGTTCCAAGTTTGCCTACTGCCAATTTATGTGGCGCGATCTCTATGTCATTTTCATACAGGTTACGGCTACCTCCCAAAGACTAAATAATATTCTAACGTTTACTGTCACCGTGAAAATGATTGTGCTTCTACATGCCTTTTCCATTTAATCAATTTTCATTTTAACTATGAATCGCGATCACTTTCGATTATGAAATAAACTAGCTAAGCATAATACTTCGAATGGCCCCTTTATCCATAATGCTTACATACTCAACTCTCACGTTTTCATTACTATTAAATAGGGTTCCTATGAGGGCATTTAGTTTCGAAACATTTTATGGACTCATTGAACGAACGTTAATACCCTACCGTCCTACGTGATAAACGGTACAGGCTTACCTCCAGGCATATGAACTCAATGTCGTTCTTATTGAGTGCAGACGCTCTGATTAACCTGTGGGTTGGAGGCTATTAGATCAGTAACTACTTGGTTTTAGAGATGTGCATATGAACTTCTGTCTACCTCACAAAGATTAATAGTCGTAAACATCTATTATAGAGATCCCGCCACATAAATTGGCAGTAGCCAAACTTGGAACTAAATTTGACGTTTCCGCCATTGCGTGTTATTTTGTATGAAAGGTAAATTTAGTATTACCAGCGTTGTGTTTTTGCCCACTCTTTGTAATTTTTATGTTTGTTAAGGGTGATTATAATAAATTGATTTCCGGAGTTTAAGAAAGAAAGAAAGAAAACACTTTATTCACTGCACCACAACTACACAAATTACATCAAACACACAAACAGTAAACATCAAAAAATGAAAGAAATAAATGATGATGTTTCTTGTTAGTTCTTCTCCAAGCTAGGGTCTCCGCTGATCTAACCTCGGTAAAAAATATGTAAAGACAATGCTCAGTGCCATGTTTGAAATAGTTTTTTTAATTTATACTTAGATCATAAGATAACTTTCAAAGAATTTTGAATATATTATGATGGAGGCGTCACCGCAGTTGCAGTCAAAAGTTAATCTTTATGTTTGTTAATTATAAAAATAATAATCTTTATTGTTTTTATCCTTAGATCATAAGATAACATTCAAAGAGAGCTTGTGATAGGGCCTATTTTAAATAAACATATTTTGACTTTGATATATTAATTTGTTTTATTTGAGTTTTTAGTTCTGCAACCAAAGACCGTTACAAATGAAACCTATAATGTATCGAGCCGTATGGCACAGTGAGTGCTAGTTTTGGCGTGTTTACTGGTAACACTGAATTACGCGACTGTGGCGACGCCCCCAACTGCCAATTTATATGGCGGGATCTCTATCTGAGGATGAGTTTCCCACAGAGCTAGTTAAATATCGATTAAAGCTGTCAGTTCACTTTTGACAATTCCATCTTTCATTCACCACATTTTGTTTTTGTCTATTGACCAGCGCCATTTTCTTTTCTTCTTGAAAAAAGTGAGCAAAAAAATTGCAAATACATGTCAAATAATATTCAAGGCTGGATGTGATGAATTTTTATTTCGCAAACGTGATAATTGTACACCTATTTTGCATTTGAGACCGGAAAATCCGGTACTTGCAGTCGTTTAGGACATCGATGATACGTCGCTCGCGTGAGGCGGCGTGCTCGCAACCGGAATCTTGTACAAAACACAGTGGTGACTCGTGAACATAATCTATCATGGGTTATTATTGTACAGTGCCACAATGTACTTCCCTCGCCGGGAAGACGAAAAATGTAAAGTTCCACAGGTTTCCTCGCGATTTAGCGATGGCAGACAAGTGGAATATGATACTCAAGCGAGGAAAACCTTATACAAAATATTCAAAAGTTTGCAGTCTCCATTTTACTCAGTCAGATTACAATGTGACCGCTATGGGTAAGAACAAAGGTACATTATCAATTTATCATCTATTACCCATTATGTTTGAAAATCCAGCTTTGTTTTTCCGTGACTCATCAATGATCATAATTCACATAATGTTTGTTTTTAACTGCGCAAAATTTTCACACTAACCTATTATTTTCTAATAAGAATCTTATGCCGGTCGCCGCTTCTAAGTGTTATTTATGTTTATCCTTATTATTATCCATTATGCTAGAAAAAGATGACATTATGCAAGATTTGTGCAAGAATGAGACACTTGATAGAGGAAACTAAAATCTAAAATGTTCATACTAGGGAAAACCAGATTTTTATTACCTCCATAACCTTTATTGCTATAAATTCACAGTATGTTTAGTAAGAAGCATCTATATTAATTTTAATAGCTTAGCATCTAGATTTTTATAGATAAATTTTGTAATGTTTGTGATGATAATATAAAAATAAATGAATGATAAATTACATCATTTAAATGATTTTATACGAAATGGTTTTAGCAGATGATATTGTTAGAGCACTTGTAGACGTCCATTTTTTACTTTATAACGGACTGCCGGATTCATGGTGGTATATGAATTATAGAGTATATTAAATTGATAACGTAATTTGGGCTGTTAAATAGTTTACATACACATTGCACATATTTTTCTATTGAGACACTCTTAAAATAATGCTCTCATAGTTACAGGAAAACAATCATGGGTTTAAAATTTAATATTCTACTTTTAATTCCTATACTGAACTTGACTACTACAAAATTTTTTTAGATCAAAATATGTGTTGACCTGTAAAACTAAAATATATGTTTTAATTTTGTCCCTAAAATGTTAAAAACATTAAAAAATCATAAAATAATGTGTATGATAATAATAATAAGATTCATATTGTTATGACAATAATAATATAATAAACTTATTGCCCATCGGTTTTGTATCCAGCCCTAGTCATTTGATGGCTTCTATAACAAGATAGATGTAACGCAAGTTATAGTACTAATTACGTCTTAATTGTCAACGGGGTAGGCAGAGACTTGATCGCTACCTGGAACAATAGTGACAAATCTCTCTTGCTTCACTCACACCAATTAACCTTCTCATACATGCTCTTCTATTCACGCTGCATCAAAGCTGAACAAGAATTATAAAAGATATATTATTTTATTAATGAAAAAGTTTACTCTTTTCCTTTCATGAAATATGTCTAATATATGAATAACAATGGGTATGTTTAGAAAGGGCATTTCCAAATTCCATTCTAAAGAATTATTTCTCTATTCAAGAGAATGGTAATAATAGTAGTTGTATATGGATTATCTTTAACTTTATAATATAATATTAGAATATATAACAACATGATTAATAACTAGCGGGACTTAATTAATTAATAAAGTTACCTTTATTATATAAAAACATATGCAATAAGTTCCGCTAGTTATTAATCATGAGTATAAATCGCGAATATCTTAAAACTATAATATATCGACATGTTCCTTTCTTTACTTTAATGTGGACAGATCTTCAGAACTACATTTTTGTATTGGTATGAGAATTGCAATGGTGTTAACATGTAATATTAGTGATAGGTTGGACACTTGTCATTCTTGTACATTCATATCACATCTGTCTCCCTATAGAGAGATAGAATGAGATTGTGCATCCCCATTAATATATTTCCTGGCAAAACACCTCTAATTCACTGACATTAATACACCTCATACACACTCTGTAATTATAGATACTTCAAAAGTTATTATTTTTATTATAACATCAATTTCACCATTATAAATTATTAAATCTACTTCTAATACTACCAAACTTAGTTTTGTGTACATTTTTAAAACTATTAACAAATCCAAAACGTAAACAAATCTATTTTTTGAAATTGTATATCTTTGAAAGGTTGAGCGCTTTCATAAAGTGTCCAGTGATAACCGGCGATAACCAGTTAGTGATAACCCCTGGTAATAATAATAGTCAACGTTAGGTATGGTCAGTGGTTGCAAAGCGTTATCAGTGTGGATTTCAAATGTGTTTGAAAATCTACTTGGAAACTGTAGTGTCGTGCGAGGTAGTTAGATGCTCGAGTTTGTTATAGGGAATGGTCTTTGTATGTAAGAGAAGAAAAAGTAGTATCATCGGAAAATTTAACATTAACTAATATATATTATTTTCAACCCATGCTTGTATTGGAATGATTGAATAGTTATCTTTCTTATAGAGACTAGAGATACTGGAATTGTGGTCCATAGGCTATCAAAACTCCTAGGACGGCTATCCGATTTGCTAATAATTCACAAAATTATATTTACTAGTTACCCCAGATTATGCTAAATTATACTAATGACATGTCTTTCCAAAGTTCTGTCCATATCAAAAGGGATTGAAAGATGTCTGGCTAGTGAAATCATTGAATTGTTTCTAATAAAATAAAGATGATACTTATTATGTAACTTTTGGATGGATAGAAGAACACAATAATATTATCTCCTATGTCACTTTAGCGTGGGCTGTGATGACATAAAGAATATTAGTAACAGGTTGCTAGCCCATCATCCTACAGAATCCTTACTCCTAGTCCCTTAGTCTAGAATGTATGTATTATCACTACATAGTATAAAACAAAGTCACTTTCTCTGTCCCTATGTCCCTTTGTATGCTTAAATCTTTGAAACTACGCAACGGATTTTGATGCGTTATTTTTAATAGATAGAGTAATTCAGGAGGAAGGTTTATATGTATAATAACATCCATTAAATAATGGAGTAGACTATATATTTTATACCCGTGCGAAGCCGGAGCGGGTCGCTAGTCATCTATATATTACTTAACCACAATAATTGCTTTTCAGGTCAGTGGAAAACGTTAAATAAAGAAGCGGTGCCAAGTCAGAATCTGCCTAAACTGAACCCAGACGGCACGGTGATGGTTATACGTAAATCCCGTACGATTAATAAGTACAAAGACATGCCTATTAAGAAGGAAGGGTGAGTGTTACGTTTATAGTCTATTCGCTTTAAGAAAATAGTGAAGTCATGATAATCAGAGGTCAAACTGACCAATGAGACGTGAGTAAATGAGAAAAGAAGTCACATTGACCAATAACAGACAACCCCTATAAAATCTCATTGGTTAAATCATGGAGACCTTGATGACGTCACTATTTTCTTAAAGCGAATATACTATAGTAATTGTATACGTAGATATAAGACACCTTCATTGCATAGAGTCCTTTGCTAGCTGGGTCGTAAATATAATGCTAACTAGCTGCCGTTGTTCCCGGCATGTTATAGGAGGTGACTAAGCGACTAGGGGTGAAGGGGATCAATTGGATAATCAGCCCTATATTCATGCTAAAAAGTGATCTAGGAGATATTATGTCTCTAAGGTTCTGGTTCTACCCCTAAAAACAATAAAGGGTATGTTGGGCAGATAGCCAGTACTCAATATGGCAGATAGTAACCCATGTTGCTATTTACAAGGACTAACTAAATACCTGTTAGAGGAACAGATAGGTTTCCTCACAATGTTTCTCATCACCATAGTAGTCAGTGAAAATGGTTTTTTACTGCAAAAATGCACATAGCAACATTGAATTTTTAAAACCATGTTTTTTTATTTACTTATTAAAACATCCAACAGCAAAACAGTTCAAGAACTTAAAACTAAGAAGCTGTTAAAAGTAGCCAATTACAGGACATCCTTACAAGAGTATTACACAAATTAGTGAACAAATAATTTAAATAGAATAATTCAACTTTGAGAGTTTGTTTTAGAATACTATAGGCTATTTGCGTTAAGTAAATAGTGACGTCATGATAATCAGAGGTTAAACTGGCCAATGAGACGTGAGTAAATGAGAAAACAAGTCACATTGACCAATCGCAGACATTCGTTGTCACGTCTCATTGGTCAAATCGTTTGGGTAATGATGACGTCACTGTTTTCTTAGTGCGAATACACTATACATTTGTATGTATGGATTATTGGGCTTATTCTGAAGTAAGATCTTTCAATCTGGCACTTAAATGCTTTTATTATTATTAAATGAATAGTTTCGTCTTTCCTTCATTTCTTACCTAAGAAACAAATTTCATTCTATATTTCAGTGAAAAGTCCCCACATGAGAAATGGCTGCAGGCGTCCCAGATGGTTGTCAGCTCCTTGCACAATAGTCTGGCCGAGTCCATACTGCCGGCACATCCAGGGAACCCCTGTCATGTCACGGATGCGGTGAGTTTTATCTGTTTATTAACGACCTCCGTGGCGCGATCGGTTAGACACCTGAACGCTAATCGTGAGGTCCCGGGTTCGATTCCCGGTGGAGGCAGAGTTAAGAACTACGCTTTTCTTCTGCTTTCCAGTCTGGTCGTTGATTATATATGCTATGTATGTATTGATCTATTTATAATATGTATACATTTCTTAAATATAAGTTGACTAGTACTCTTAACACAAGTCTTAAATGTACTTACCAAGAGGCTAGTTCAATTTGTGTAATAATGTCCAAATATTATTATTATTACATGTACAGTCAGCACTAAAAGTGCAGTCCTAGCAACTTTTTATAAGTTTTACGTTTATAAAAACAAATGACAATATTTTACGTAAGGCTTTAATGTGTATGTTTTGATTAAGGCTGCCTTACGTCTTAATAATAATAATATTTAGGACATTATTACACCAATTGAACTAGCCCGTCAGTGAGTGAATTTATGACTTATGTTAGGGGTAGTAGTCAACTTATATTTAAGAAATATATACTTAGAATATACAGATAAACACATGAATAGCATATATAACTAACAACAACGGAAAGCAGAAGAAAGGCGTAGTTCTTAATTATACCTCCACCGGGAACCAAACCCGGGACCTCACGATTAGCGTTGAGGTGCTCAACCAATCGCGCCACGGAGGTCGGTAAACATCTGTACAAAATTACTCCCAATCATTCTGAGGTGGTACCTTTTCACTGAATGATACTAGTTATATGTTTTGGAATTCATATTTGTTGTCTATGTAAGTAGGAAATAAATTTGTTGCTTTTACATGATTAATAACTAGCGGGACTTATCGCGTAAGTTTTTATATAATAAAGTTACCTTTATTATTAACCCGACGTTTCGGCTACGTTGCAGTTATTAATCATGAATATAAATCGCGATCTTAAAATGATACTTTATGTTATTAAATGAGTAATTCTATGGCCACCTCGAACCCACGTGTTAACCAGATAGTACTCAATGTGACAGGTGGTCAACCATGTCGCCATTTACAAGCGCTAACTATTACCTGTTCTGGGAACAGGTAGGTTTCCTCACGATGTTTTCCCTCACCATAGTATTCCGTATTTTTTATGTTCGTTTAAAATCTTTTTTTTACTTACATTTGACCATAGCAGAGTTTTATTCCATAAATATATGTTACCTTCCAGCTATCATATCGACTCCAAGGTCACAGCGATCACAATGTGATAAATGGCCAGGAGATGAGTGATACAATGATGCCAGTGAAGAAAAAGCAGGACGCAACAATACAGACTGATCCGGAGGAGGATGATAATAGCACACTAAATAATACGTATAGGTAAGCAAATGTATATAGGTATACTAGCGACCCGCTCCGGCTTCGCACGGGTATAAAATATAGCCTACTCCACTATTTAATGGATGTTATTATACATATAAACCTTCCTCTTGAATCACTCTATCTATTAAAAAAACGGCATCAAAATCCGTTGCGTAGTTTCAAAGATTTAAGCATACAAAGGCACATAGGGACAGAGAACGCGACTTTGTTTTATACTATGCAGTGATGTTTATGCACTTTATTCGCTTTCGGAGTGGACAGTGCCTTGTATACACATCTCCAAGGACAGTTTTTGGCTTGAATATTGAGGGTATGAAAAGACACTCGTTCACGACCATTAACCCTTGCGGGGTAGTCACAAGTTCAGGTGTCCATCTCCGCAATTGTGAAGGTAGTAATTGTAAAAACACCTCGAACCCACGTTCAGACCAGATAGTCAGTACTCAATGTGACAGGTGGTAAGACATATCGCCATTTACCAGTATTAACTATTACCTGTTCGGGGAACAAGATTTTCTCACGATGTTTTCCCTCACCGTAGTATTCGACGCATTTCGTAAATGTATTGCAGTTATAGGTATATAATCCTAACCTAATATGTACTTCTAACATTACTCTTTTTCTCTATATAACCTATTTAATTCTGATATGTCTTGTTAGGCCGACCCCTAAATAGGTTATAGGCCCATATCGCTGCTTTAAAACTAAACTGAACAAACTCGAAAAACATTTTATCTCAAAAAGATTAAATAATAAGTACTTACATAAAACATATTAAGTTAATAAAAAGATAAAAATTGTATTTATATTTAATCATTTTTTTAAATTATATGCAATTTAATGTCAAAAATATATCAACTATATTATAAAAGAACGTTATTTTTGCAAAATATTGTTTATTGAGTTTCTTCAGTTTAGTTTTAAAGCAGCGATTAGTTTGTTGACTAATCTTTATGTTTCCTACAGTGATTCAACATCAGACCAATCCTTCGCCTCGACAGAGAATAATGAATCTTATACGGAGTACCAGAAGGGCGATTATGGTACTACAGGCGTCTCCCATGATAGCTACGAAGCGCCCAAAGACTACACGAAGACTAACGACTACAGCAAGGAGGATGAATATGAACGGGATGAGAGGTTTCAGGTGTGTATATGTAAATATTATATTAATGTTAATAATATCTTTATTGATTTACATCGATTACATACAGAAGAATTCATAGATAATAATTGTATCAAATTACATTTGACTCAATTAAATTACATTTTAAATAAATTAAAATATCGTATCACACAGCTAGTTGTGGTAATCTCAAAAGGCGTCCAGCTCGGTGCTTGTCTGTAGGACCCTTAATCCACTAATGCGTTGTAGCACAAACGCAGTTCAACGTACACTTTACAAGTAATAGTGTGAAGTTGGTAATGGATGACCAAAGGTGTTAAAATTCACTTTAAACATATCAATATCATAAATCGGCCGAATAGTCAAATTTCGCTTAAAAATGATGAAAGTTGTCACTTTTGCTAATCCACTGCCAACTTCATACTCTTACTGATCTGATATAGAACTGTTATTTTGAAAAATTCATTAATGGACAAAGGCCTCTGATTCCCTATAGAGGGGTAGGCAGAATTTACAGATCCCCATTTGTACCGATCCTAACAAACCACTTTCGCTTCATTGACACTCATACACTTTCTCATACACACTCGACGGTTATAGGTACTTCTAACGTCCCTTTTTTTTAATATGGCGTTTATTTATCTGTCAATATTGGGCCAGCCCCAAGTAACCGCTCTTCCACTTCACTCACATATATTCCTTTTGTCAATCTACTATCATTCATCCGCATAATATGTCAATTATTTTTGAAATGTAATTTAGTGCGCGATGATTTATTACACTCATAAAATAGTATTAATTAATAATAGTACCATTTATTTAGTACTCTCAATGCGATCTCGGCGAACGTCGATATCTTTTCGTGTGGGTCGGATGAGTTCGCTAAAGCCGTGATGAAGTTATTTGATTAATTTAAGTTTTCGTTGATTATTTATGTAATTCTAATATATAAAGTACTAGCGACCCGCTCCGGCTTAGCACGGGTATAAAATATATAGCGTACTCCACTATTTAATGGATGTTATTATACATATAAACCTTCCTCTTGAACCACTCTATCTATTAAATAAAACCGCATCAAAATCCGTTGCGTAGTTTCAAAGATTTAAGCATACAAAGGGACATAGGGACAAAGAAGGCGACTTTGTTTTATACTATGTAGTGATGTATGCATACGGTATTTACCTGTAAGGTATGTTATACTATTGTTAATAAATAAATTTAGATAAACTAAAAAGTCAGTGTTAGAAACATTCTTTGCCCATATACCCTTCGTCGCATACACATTAAAAATGGGTAGTATTTAAACGAACAATTTATTGTACGAAAATGCACACAAATAATACTGGATTGTATACGAAAATAAAGTCCAAACCCAAACCTAACCTTTGTGCGTTTAGCTATATTTTGGTGTACATTTAATAATAATACTAAAGCATTTATTTACAGCCACAAAAACATACACAATACAAATATTTTACAAATCTAACTCACAAACTAGGGGGTATAGCTTGTGCATGTTATTGTCGCAGCAAAAAGGTTCTAACTCAGCTGGGTATGTTGCGTGTGGTGGCAAACGCAACGCTGATATTATGTTAGAACCAACAAGAGGGCAAAATTAACAATAAGAGCTTAATAAACATACATATTAAAAAGCGTGAACTATAAATAAATTATTATGTTACGTATTGTAATAACATATTAAAATTATACAGTATATAAATGTTTTTTAATGTTCATATTATGTGATCAATACATATAATATTTACAAATACATACAATACAAAGATATACAACGTAAAATATGAAAATATTAATGTGTCACAATTACATGTTATTGTCCAGTCAACACAGTGTATTTTGCATGAGCTTTCAATTATTAATGTTTAAACTACAGGTGGACCGCCAAAAGACAGACACGTTAACCCAAACCTACAAAGTGGACGACCTGTACCAAAACGAGTACAGGGCCAACTTCCCAAAAACCCAAGAGTATAGAGAAGCCTACGTATACGACAATTACCAAGAGACAGTGGACTCCCTTCGTCATCAAAGCCTGATACTGCAGCAGCAGAGGCTCAATGACACGTTCTTCCAGGAGAATCAGATTAAGCAGGAGGTGAATCATGATGAGGAGAAGTACGTGTATGAACGGGGTAACGATGGTGAGTTTAACACGTACTATATAGATATATATATAGAGAATATTTTGAAAGAAAGAAAGAAAAACATTTATTTACTGCTATACATACACGTTTTGACATAACACTATTTATACACACTTTGATACAACAACGATACCCGTACTTATAAAGAGTAGGCACTTGATGCAGTGAAAAGGTGCTGTCTCAGTATTTATATATATCACTGATCCTCCGACAGCACCCAAACCTAAGTCTGTCTATAGCTGAATATCATGTATACTATATACATAGATATATACATACATACACACATAGTACATACAATGATAACGATAAAAAAACGAATGGCATGGGATGATGGCAGGACTGAGTTCAGGGGGGTTGCTATGCGTTACATATGCTTTGAGCTTTGATTGCCTCTGCTGATGCTCTCAATAATTATTGTTGTCTAGGTTTAGTGTTCAATGTTTACATATTGGGGTTGTGATGTCGTATGGAAATTAGTGACAAGTTGTTAAGACATCGCCCAATAGATTTCATATACCCCGAGTCCCTTAATCGCCTCTTACAATATACCGCAAAGAAAGGGAGATATTATCCTTTTCGTCCCAGACGAGCACAGGAAATCCATATATCATATATCTATAAATATAAAAACTAAAACAAACAAAACGCATTCACGACCATTAAACCTTGCGGGGTAGTCAGAGGTTCAGATGTCCATCTCCGCAATTGCGAAGGTAGTAATTCTATGCCCACCTCAAACCCTCGTGTTGACCAGTCAGTACTCAATGTGACAGGTGGTCAGCCATATCGCCATTTACAAGCACTAACTATTACTTGATCGGGGAACAGGTAGGTTTCCTCACGATGTTTTCCCTCACCGTATAATTCAATGCATTTCGTAAATGTGTTTTTATTACGAAAATGTACATAGAAATTCATTAAAATTCATTTCCATTGGTCATGCTCAAGCGGGATTTGAACCCTGTACCCACTGATACAGAGCCAAGCCCCAAACAACTGAGCAACCGAGCAAAGAAAAAAGTCATATAGACCAATTGCAGACAACCGTTGTCACGTCTCATTGGTCCAATCGTGCGGACATGATTATGCCACTATTTTCTTAATGCGAATGTACTATAAGGTCGATGGTATGGGTTAGCAAACGTTCATCAAAGACTGATTCTAGATATGTATGAATATACATAGAAGATAGATGGATCGATGACCTGAAGAAGGTCGCTGGTAGTGGTTGGCTGAGGGCCACGAGTGATCGTGTTTTGTGTACCCCTGGGGAGGCCTACGTCCAGCAGTGGACTGATATAGGCTGATTGATTGATGAAGATACTAAATCACTATTTTATTCCAGAGATGAACCCGCTCAGGATGGCGGAGTACGAGGAGCAGAGGCTGCAGCAGCAGAGGGTCATGGACCACATCCAGCAGCAGGTCAAGAGCGAGCCCGAGCAGATGACAGGTAATAAATAATAATAATATTTAGATATTATTACACCAATTGAACTAGTCCCTTGGTAAGTACATTTACGACTTGTGTTAAGGGTACTTGTCAACGTATATTTAGGAAATACATATATACGTATTAGGCATAGATAAATACATATCGCACCTTCGGGACCAAACTCGCACTTATGCAACAAACCTAATTTTACAGGAGAGCGATTTTTCACTTTGAATTCTCTTTCAATTACTCGTAATGACATAACATACTCCCCCGCCTCACCGCTCTATTTTTCAAAGGATTTTAAAACTTTTTGCTGTGTATATGAAGTCGATTATCGCGGTTAATTCTGTATACTTAAGCAATTTCGTAAAAAGTTGCACAAGTGCGAGTTTGGTCCCGAAGGTGCGATATATAGCATATATAATCAACGATCAGTCTGGAAAGCAAAAGAAAAGCGTAGTTCTTATTTCTGCCTCCACCTGGAATCGAACCCGGGACCTCACGATTAGCGTTCAGGTGTCAAATATGTATATAAATACATTCACTTTTTTTCATATGAAATATGACGTATAATACGTGGGTTCGTGGTGGCCATAGAATTAGCAATTACTACTTTCGCAATTGCGGAGATGGACACCTGAACCGACTACCCCGCAGGGTTTAATGGATGTGAACGCGTTTGTCTTTTTTTTGTCACTTTCTTTAACCCTCTTTGGGGTGGAGACGTCCCATTACCATCCATATAATAATTATTATCCGTATATAATAGGCATGTTGACAACAAGTGAATTTCATTGAAATATTTTGTGTGTATATTAATGTAAAATTCCTAATTCTAAAACTCTGATTCTTTTCATAATTAAAACCAAGATTAATATAATAATGGATAAAATAAAATCGCTAAATACGGCAATCCGCCATGACATGTTGAACGCCAATCAGAGCGCATGACGTCACGTCAGAGTTCTTTCTCTTTGTTTACATTAGTATTACTACACACTCGCTCGCTTTTTTAATTAATTACGCCGCTAATGTTTTATTAACTTAAATTTCTTTTGTGTAAATTGATTACGCTAAATTGAGTCATGGAACAAGGATTTACAAAAGCTTCAAGCGCAAATTTACCAAGAATCGACTTGATAATGCTAGGAACGTTTCTGGCATCAAACAAAGACTTCTGTTCAGAAGAATTTAGAAATGTTAAAACTTCCATGTAAGTATTGTGTATTAACCAGTTCATTAACTAGTTAAACCATAAAATTAATTCTTTGAAAGCATAGCTATTGTACCTATTTCAGTATAACATTCAATATTATAACATATAACTATTTACAATATTATAAATATAATATATAACAATATAATATTGAAAATGTAATAAAATACCTTTTTAATAGATCATTCATTGAGGATTTGATTTCAATAAGTAACAGTGAGTAAGAGAATCATATCCTCCAAAAATTTTGTAGGTAGGTATATAAATGTTTACTTCTTCCCATAAAACTAGCTTATAATGAATTTAGGCAACAAAATTCTACAAAATAAGAAAGGAAATACCTACGTCAAAGTGATCTTCACAAAAATAAAGCTGTGCAGTGGGTAATAATCCTTCCAAATCACTTCTTTCAAGTTTAAGCCACTTCTTTCTTAATTTCTTATCGAAAGGAACGAAAATAAATAACTTCTCAGAAGTTTTTATGGACGTATTAGTATACAGAGGGACGGAACAGCACCTATATGCTATCGAAGTCATGTTTTAATGTAAAAACTAGTAAAATGTCCAAATTAAATATGAATTAGATAATGTTTACATACACCTAATGTTCCTTGTACTATAAAGTGACGTATGCAAGCGACGCCATGATACTTTGACGCGTTTTGGCGCAAATTTTAAATTTATGAATCAAAAATCATTTTTTAAGTACTAAACCTTAATTTTCCGCAGAAATATTATGTTTATTATAATCCGTATATATTTCCAAATATTATAGAATAGTTTCTCAAAATTTGTCAACATGCCTATTATCCTAAAACTATTATTAATATCATTATAAATAATAAGACAAACAAACGCGTTCATGACCATTAATCCTTGCGTAGTCAGAGGTTCAGGTGTCCATTTCTGCAATTGCAAAGATAGTAATTCTATGGCCACCTCGAACCCACGTGTTGATATGTAAATGGTAGTGGTAAGCCATGTCACCATTTACACAAGCACTATTGTCTGTTTGGGGAACAGGTACATTTCCTCACGATGTTTTCCCTCACCGTTGTATTTACTGTTTAGTCTAAACTTAGAACAGAGCTTACATACAAACTGTTATATACTGAACCTAAATATGTATGTTTAATTTTTTTTATTTACAATAACTAACAATCAAAATAACTAACAATATCATAAGTACTAAATAAATAAAGATTAAAATAACCTAATAATTATAAAATAAAATATATTTACAAATAAATTATATCTGCCAAATCACTGGCAGTGGTAAGAAGTGTCCCAAGAAGGCTGGTGGCATTTCCCCGTTGCACAGCTATGCTGATGCGCTGGGCAACATATTAAATGAAATGAAATGAAAATCTTTTATTCAACATAAGGATAATCACTTATTGAACGTCAAAAAAAAAAAACATTTTTCATAAAAATATGTCATTAACATAAAACTTCTTCTTAAAATAAATCAATTTAGAATATTATTTTTATAAATATTATTTATTTAATTATAATGTTTTCAGGTTGTGAGAACGGTTTGCAAACCCAAGACAGTCCATACTATCAGGCTACAAGCAATATGCCGAGTAAGTGTAATACATACACACTATACATACTTATTTAGGACACTATTACACCAATTGAACTAGCCCCTTTGGTAAGTTCATTTAAGACGTTGTGTTAAGGGTCTAGTCAACGTATATTTAAGAAATATATACATACTAGTGACCCGCTCCGGCTTTGCACGGGTATAAAATATATACCCTACTCCACTATTTAATGGATGTTATTATACATATAAACCTTCCTCTTGAATCACTCTATCTATTAAAAAAAACCGCATCAAAATCCGTTGCATAGTTTCAAAGATTTAAGCAAACAAAGGAACATAGGGACAAAGAAAGCGAGTTTGTTTTATACTATGTAGTGATTATACATAGTTAAATACATATATAGATATTATAATCAACAACCAGACTGGAAAGCAGTAGAAAAGCGTAGTTCTTAACTCTGCCTCCACCGGGAATCTGGGACCTCACGATTAGCGTTCAGGTGCTCAGCCAATCGCGCCACGGAGGTCGTCAAACATACATACATGTTCAGTAACTTTGACGATCCGTACATACGTAATTTCCTTCAATTCCTTTCGAGGTGGACAGAACCTTGGAGACGCCGTTACCATGCTAGGTCACTTTGACATGAATTGGGTTGATAAATTATATAGAAGTTTGGTGACAGGTTGCTAGCCCATGGCCTAATGGCTTCCGTTGACCCCTAGTCCTTTAGATGTTTCTAAGACGTGCCGGGAAGAATAGAATAGTACAGCTAGTATAGTTTTAAGGCTTTTTGTTTAACCGTTTAACTTTTTTAAAACTCAAAAAATATATTCAACAATATATTTTGTGAGGTGGAAGGGCGGTTATGAAATGAAATGCTTTTTTATCCAACATGAGGATTTTAAAAATCACTTATTGAAAGTAAAAAAAAAACATTACCACAGGAAAAGTGGGCAATAAAATTAGTAAATATTAAAAAATTAAAATAAATCTAATTAAACTATTGGCATTTCGTAAAGCAATACGTGGGAATCGGTACAATAAGACAAATCACATTCAGATAGACGGCATGTGACGGGCATGTATGATCGGTATGTAACTATATCTAAACTAACTATTAACGACCTCCGTGGCGCGATCGGTTAGACACCTGAACGCTAATCGTGGGGTCCCGGGTTCGATTCCCGGTGGAGGCAGAGTTGAGAACTACGCTCTTCTACTGCTTTCCAGTCTGGTTGTTGATTATAAATGCTATATATGTATTTATCTATGTATAATATGTATACATTTCTTAAATCTACGTTGACTAGTACCCTTAACACAAGTCTTAAATGTAGTTACCAAGGGGCTAGTTCAATTGGTATAATAATGTCCAAATATTATTATTATATTATTAATTTATTTGTCTTAGGTGGATATTACGAGCAGTTCTCTCGACCCGGCCCAGAGTTGTTGATAGCGAAGCAGAACGCGTTGGCCGCTCACACGCAGCTATGTAAGTGCCTATCGTCCTCATATATAATAATAATATATATATGCGAATTTAGGTTATACCTATGTAATAGCGTTTAATACAGTCTAGTGTCTAATTAGTTATAACAATAGTAGCGCTTTGGGTAACTGTAAGCTTCTATTGTAATTATGTAAATAAATAAATAAATATACACACAGTCACGTCTAACACTAATGGGGTGAACAGAATCTCGGTAACACAAATTTGGTCACTGAAAGTGTAACTATCGGGGTTGTGATGGTCTTGATATGGAACATTGTTGAAAGATTGTGATTTTATTACCTTAATCTTTAATTCTGACAAGAAAATACGTAATTCGACTCTAAATACATACATACGCTTCACGACTTGTGTTTAAACACTGCCTTGTTTATTATGGCGGGGTAGTCGGAGGCTTGAGTGCCCATCTCCGAAATTTCGAAGGCATGTTAGGTATGGGTCATTCGAAGCCTGCGTATCACTAGATAGACAGCATCCAACGTGATGACGTCCATATAGAAATAATATATATCGCCGTATATAGGCACTGACATAACCTATCCTGAGGGAGAGGCAGGTTTCTTCACGATGTTTTCCCTCACCGTTAGCGACTGTAAATTATGTACGTAAATGAAAAACACAAATTTCATTCATTGGTACATGCCTGAGTCGGGATTCGAACCTAGGACCTTTCTCACACGAAGTCCGAGGTCTTACCAGCTGGGCTACAGCCGATTTATTTCTGAATGACATAGCATTTATTTATCGTAATCTATCAAAGATTATAGTATTTAGCCTCTCATAGTGAATTAAAGACCTCGGTGAACGGAATCTGCTTATTTTTCGGAATTATCAATAGTCAGTACTCGAAAAAAATACCTAATAATTTTTAATATGGGTAATTTGTTAAACACGTAATTGTATAATATAATGGCTATATGTCACAAAATAATATATATGAGTGGAAGGGCGGTTACGCAGGGGCCGGCCTAATAAGACATATAACAGTCAGATAGACGCTATATTGAAAAAGGTGACGTTAGGAGTACCTTTAAACGCGCCGAGTGTGTTCGAGGAGGTGTATGAGTGTCAATGAAGCGAAAGTGGTCTGTCAGGATCGGGACAAATGGGGATCCGTGATCCATGCCTACCGCTCTACAGGGAATCAGGCGAGATTTGTATGTATGTATGTCTTAAAAGGAGTATCTAGGAGCTAAAGACAATAGCTATGGTATTTATTGTTGTTACTGAACATATGATACTCTTAAGATAATACTGCAGAGAAGCCAAGTCATAAAACAGTCGTGTACGTATGTAAAGAAGCATAAGTCCCGTGCTAGTCTAGGACCTAAAAAGAATGCTAACTAGCTGCCGTTCTTCCCGGCAGTCGAAGGAGGCTACTAAGGGACTAGGGGTAAATGGAGTCTGTTTGACCATAGCCTAGCAACTTGTCACCAATGTTCCCGGATAACATCGCAACCCCAATATTCATGCTGAACAGTGACCTAAGAGATGTTATATCTTCGAGGTTCTGTCCATCTCGAAAGGGAATAGAGGACGTGAATGTATACGTATACGTAACTAACCGTAAAATATTGTTTACAGGGCAGAACACAATGAAAAGACCATTCTTCTACTCGGAAAACCCAACGTATAGTGGATCTCAAATATTGCATAGATATGAAGTAAGTAGTTAAATACATACATTCACTAATGTCCATATGTGTGTCGGAATCTTTTGTCATACATTCTGCTGTCCAATTCATAAGTGCTAAGTCGACTTTTACAACATTGTAATACTCACATATCCTGTATTAGAAAAACGCGATCTGTAATTGTTATATCGTCACATAGTAATAAACATACACATTACACACAAATCACTGTAGAAGAGCAGGCAGAGATCATGAATCTGTCCCGATCCTGACAAACCATTTTCGCTTTATTGACACTCTCACACCTCCTCATACACACTCGGCAACTACAAGTATTAAGTATTTTATTCAAGTATAAACTGCATCATTTCAAGTTACTGTGTAACGGAGTAATTAGAATAGAATATTTAACACAATTTTTTTGTGACGTTATAGTTTCTGTTCACGCGCGATCACACATTTCTTGTGTATGTACATATTATATTCTCAAATGAAGTGAATGTAATGTTCTTTTATGAGAAATAAAGTTCTTTAAACCTAAGTGTGCTTTACTCCATAATATTTGAATCGATTTATTTATTACACTTATGGTTTGGACGTCAGAATACTGTTAGGACAAAGATGTAAGAAGTCTTAATATAGTGGGAAGGAGGCAGAATGGTTGCATTCTATAAGTCCCATACCGCACGGGATTAATATGTATAATGTCGTAAAATTAAGCCATTGAAATTGATATTATTTTTATTAATTATAAGCACAAGTATTATAAGAAGCACTAGTATTGACTTTCATTCAGTAATTTTATTATTAAAAAGTCATAATCTATTAATATAACCATGTTTAGGGTGGTATGTTATAATTATGACCCTACCGTTGGTTCGGAAGCCCTAGCTCGCAGAAGAACCAACAAGAATCTCCTAATTACATGATTCTCAATAATCGTAGCAAAAATATATTAGCAGTATTGTAGTATTCAAGACAGTTCGTTAAGAAAATTGGTATACGGATTTAAAGTATAAACTTTTTTCCAGGATTTGTCCCGCATTTTGCAGTGATGAATACATTCCAATATAAATAAAAGCAAGATGTTCTAATCTCTAGGCTTAGTTAGTAAGTGTACTAAAATCAAAGAAATTACTTATGTACCTCTTATGTACTTTTTTGTATTTTTTCAAATAATGACTGTGTTCTATATATTAGTATATATTTTGAGGATTGTGAGTGAAAGATTTCGTTCACTCGTTCGGTCTTACGAATGAGTCGAAGAGTGAATGATAATGATAGTTACCCGTTGTCTTACGTAAAATTCCAAAAAGAATATTTTTGCCAAAAAATCGGTGCGATGAGTATATAGTACTTTAGTATATAGTATGTAATTTTTTAAAGAGTGTAATATATAAGAAATCTAAGCAAAGTTACCGTGGCATATAGAAATAATATATATCAATATATTAATTAAGCTTAAATTACCAAGAATTCGAATAAATATGTAATGAAAGATACTCAAAAAATTGTAATAGCATTTGCAGAAAAATAATAGTTATTACTATTTTTTTTAATCTTTTTTCACTAGAATTTTCAATAAAAAATCTTATAAAAAATCTGTGAAATTGATTAAGAAAAAGCTAATTTATCGAGTCAATATTCGATTATTTTTACATTTTCTGAAAATGCAAAAAAGGCTATTTGACTATTGAGTCAAAGTATAAAATTAACAAATAAAAAAATGCTATTACAATTTGAGTGTACAGTGTACAAATATCTAGTGTTCCGTGTTCGATGCATAAGTGTACATAAGTGCATACGTGTACATAAATAAATAAGTCTGTAATAATAAATTGCCTATTTTAAATTTAAAGGGTGATATTTGATACGAATTTAGAGAAAAAATATCTTTTTAGCGGAAAAATGTGGATTTAAATTATGAAAAAGTAAAATATATTTGAGTGTATCAGTATTCAAGTCTAAGTGGAATCTCTAAACCCCTAATGCATATTTTTTTGTTATTTTTTTTTACATACATACATACATGTCACAATATATTTTTCTAATAACAAATGTTGCATTGAATTTCTTGCCATTTCATTTGTTATGTATCGTCTAACTTAGAATGATAATTTTGGGATCCTTCGACTACTTATTAGTATATTTTTTTTTAATATCCATTGATAACAACATTTATCATAATGTGATGTGAGTTACCACAGTTTTAATATTTTATTTCTTGATGATGAATAGTTATGAGTCAACGTACATGTACGTTAGTACGTTCATTTGAGTTACCAACCCATTACCGAATATCAGTCAAAATCTTGGTTACATTGTAAGATCTCGTCATACAAAAACCTAGTTTTCTTAGAATGCTAGTATTCAGAAGCAGAAATGAATCTTTTCTAGTAATTTATATGAAGCATTTAATGTCCAAAATTATCAATCTAACCATGGCATTAAGTTTGGTGCTTTTCAGCATTTACTGTGTGAATTAGTATTAATTTATTTACTATTTATGCATTTATTTCATCGAGACCGATAATTTTTATAATAAGGGATGTTATCTTGCATGCATTTGGTGTATTTATGGATATTTAGGAATTTATAAGATCAAAAATTGTGACATTGTTGCATACATATATTCAATAACAATGCATACATATCACATCTGTTTCCCTATATAGGATTAGACAGAGATCATGCATTCTTATATTCCATAATAACAACGTTTATCAAAGCCTCCGAATGTTCTTCAGTTGCGAAATAGATTGTCCTACGTTCAATTTCCAGAGGATTGATAAAAGCCATAGTTACCAGCCGAGATGTTAGATATTTTATCCTATGATTGTTTATTTATTCTGTGAATAAATATTTAAAAAAGGGGAATTATAAAACGAGCGAACAAAAAAAAAAACTTTGCGACTGATGATGACATACTGTTTTAATAACTTGAGCGGTATGAATTTGAGTAAGCGAAAAATTAACTAAACTGACGACGAATATTGATTTATAATAAAATCCAGAACGAGCTTACAAAAAGTAGATGGTGATAAATCAATTTCAGATATTAAAATTTTATCCGAGCGACTTCATTACTAAGTGAGCGACTGGAAATACAGAGAGGGCAACTTCAATATTAAGATAGATTCGATTTTTCTAAGTGAGGTTATACTTAGCGAACTACTAAAAAGTTCACTTTGAGCAAAGTTTTGTAAGCTGCTTTATTAATGATAATTGATTACTGATATTCTATTTGAGGGCTTATGTTTTTTATTTTGATACACTTTTTTAATGAAAACTACAGATTTTTAAGTGCGGTAGGTTAGGTTAGTTTTTTTTTTCTCCTTCTCCCTCCAACATAGTCGGAGCCCATTTTTCTCTTTTGTTTTTTAAATGTGAGCTCATTATACTCTGCTCATCAGTGTATTTTTCAAAGTAGTTTTTGTATTCGAAACACTTCATTTAAGATAAAATGCCCCTCAGTATAAAAAATACATTTGCCAAATATTTAAAAAAATGCAGGACGTAACGTTGACCCGCAAACAAATATTAGGTCGCTCAAATATTATAAAGCTGCTCATTATGTATTTTAAGTAACTCAAATTAATGTTTGTAAGTTGCTGTTCTGTTGATTTCTCGTCACTCGCAGTCAGTCGCTCACTTAGTAATTCTATAACCCAAATTAATTAATTTTGACACTTAGAACTGTAATTTACAGTCACTCGTTTTATTGCTATCCTTTAAAAAATACAATGACATAATTATATTCGCAATTGAAGAGTTGATTCAGTGTTACATTGTTCTTTGCTACCATTTTTAACGAATTTGAGAGAAAAAAATCCTGTCAAATGTTCCTATATAATTACCATCTCTGCCGTATGAGTGTTTAAAGACGTTTTTAGGTTTGTCATTTAAGCCTTCTGATTATCAAAATTTATTCTTCGTCTTCCTATTGTACATCAGTGACTGTCTGAGGGCCACGAGTGATCGTGTTTTGAGGCTTATCCTTAAGGAGGCCTTTGTCCAGCAGTGGACAGTGATAAGATGATTACACCAAATGCATGTTCAATAATATGCCTAACAAATCCCAAGTCATTTGTTTGTATGTCATGCATAACCTATCTATTGTACACTTTGATTTTTCATAGCATTTAGTATTTGTTTAGTCACGCCCCGATTCCGAATGTGGTATTACTAAGGGTGCTGAGTTTTTTAGTTTTAGTTCGACATTATAAGGAGGTTGGTGGAAGATTGTTGTGTGGAAAATAAGTGGACGTAGACGAAAATGTATTGACATATATATTACAGTGTGTAGTGGGTTATAAAGTCATAAATATTACGTTTGAGAGCCATCAGAAAGTAAAAAGTTATACTCAATGTGACCGCGAAGTTTTTTAAACAGTCCAACCCAAAAAAACCACCATAAAACCGAGTTGAAAATCTCGTTAAAATAAAAATAATTTTATTATATGACTACAAGACACTCAAGAATGACATTATAAAACTTATAAAAAACACTGAAAAAAATCATTTTACAAAGTCGTCATTTTTTTTAATCGCTTATTTTCAACACAACAGTCAACCGCCCGTTTTAATAATTAAATAATTATTGGGGATAACACAATATTGACCACTAGTCCATATTTTAAGTTCTTGAAAAGGGAATAAATTTATTAATATAGGGATAATAGTGTACTTTTGAAAAGGTTACCGTGTGCTCCATTGAGACGAATAGATTTCATGTGATATGGAAAATGTTTGTAAGAGTAGATAAAACTCGTATTGTGCAATAATAGTGTTAGTATATCCTTTTTAGTTGTTTTTTGGTCGTAAATGATCTGTTCTACTAGAAGGATCTTCTATTCAGTGAAAAAGTTGCATGTATAGACTGAAAAACTAATTGAGGATATGTAAAAAGAATTTCCTAGGAAAAA
The DNA here is from genome assembly GCA_030578115.1 of Leucoptera coffeella. Lineage (NCBI taxonomy): Eukaryota > Metazoa > Arthropoda > Insecta > Lepidoptera > Lyonetiidae > Leucoptera > Leucoptera coffeella. The sequence goes on from JAMBLF010000396.1 coordinate 159,471, forward strand.
ATCATGAAAATGAATAAGCTATTATGTGTAATGGCTTTTTATTTGAGATGGCAATGTTTTTTTCTTGTAGTATTTACGTCAGAAAAATATAAAAATAAAACATTCTTTTACTACAAATTTATTTTCTTATCGTACCGTAAATTTAGGTGGGTACGTATTTATTACATTGAAAGAATTCACAAACAATCTCGCACTATTTATATTCATTATCATGCGGTGACTTTTTCAAAATCTTAAAATAATGTTTGCTAGCAATAATTAAATGTCTGTTTGGTTTAAAAAGAATATTGTAATTTTGTTGTTGTTTATTTTTTTATATTTGTACTTGTTTTCTTTTTCTTCTGAAGAATAGAAATTCAAAACCAAAGTATGAACGTTTCGTAATGTTTTTTTTATATTTGTTGTTGTTGTAAGTTTTGTTTTGGTCCAAATTTTATTTTGTGTTTTTTTTTTTTTTTTTCCAAGTGTCGACCGACCGATAGGTATTTTGCAATACAAAGTGTGGTTTTAATAGTTTTTTTTATCGAATTTGAGAACCTGTTTTATGGTTTTATAGATTTTTATATTTAACAAATACCCGCAATATCAAAGATTTCGTAGATTTTTTACAAAAATAAAACAAATTATCAGATTATGTTATTCTCGGTCGATACATAACACTTTTATTCTGTTATTTGTGTAACAAGAGTGGTTCAAAAGTATTATGTAGTATATTTTAATATTTTCTAGAAACTTATTTTTTTATATTAAGAGATATTCAAAACTAGATTTTCAAAAACGTCCCATTCGTTCATTACCCAGTGGATTGTATATACTTACACGATAAAACTAAATCATTATTTGAATATAAATAGTCTTCACATGACTTGATATAGTCCCGAATCTTGAATCATATAGAGATAAAAATTGTACCTTTATTTTGTCGAGAAATGGTACCGTTGAGATAGATCTCTGTAAGAAACCTAAGATCTTAGGAAACGTATATAATAGAGAAGTAATTGTAATACAAACTAATTCGAAAGACGTATTTTATAAATATACTTTATTACTGAATCACTCTGGTTACAAAAGTAATAGTGGATTTTATGTTGATCTTTTTTTAATAATGTTACAAATTTTAAGTAGTTATTGTTAGATAAAACGGTCTCTACCGTATTGTATTGGAGTAAAAATAAATAAGAATGTTTCAAAGTGGATTTTGTAGTGTAAAAAAGTTTTTAATGGAAAAATAAATAGTGTTTTTAATTTTAATATATTTTTTACAAGTGGCCATTTTTTGTGTAATAATAATGAAAGAATAAATATATTGAAGAAATTATATGAGTATTTAGTATTTTATTCCTTTGACATATTGAAGTAAAGTCAAGATTAAAGTGCCAGTAACTTTCCATATAAAATCGTAACCACATCGAATGAATATTAATTTTTTTTATTCTAAAAACTGGTGCCACTATGCATTGTCATGGCCACTATTACGTTCGGTGCTTCGAAATCTAAAATATTGGTTCCTCTCATAAACACCCCGATAAGTAATTGAGGACTACACTGTGTAGCGTTGTGTACATACAGATATACAGCAGTAATCATATGTAAATAGTAGTGCAATTGAATTGGTTTTTTTTCAATACAACAAATTTTTCTGAGTATGATTTTCATGTGTATATAAATGAGATTACTTGATATAATTATATGTGGTTTAGTTTGTATTGGGGGATATAATATATATCTTAACTTAACATAATGTTCAAAACTCTACAGTCAAAACGCGTTTAATGTAGGACCTATCTTTCCTAAGAACTTGATACTATTATACTCTAGTCCACGTTATCTCCTCAGTTGTTACGTTAATGATTCTATAACCATTTGTTAACCAGATAATCAGTACCTAAAGTTTGTGTTATGAGCTGTAGACACACTTTTACAATAATTGTATTAGGCTGTAATTGTATTATGCAAAAAGTAGGCAGCATTCATTGTGTTATTTATTTTCTGTGTTATTGAAATATAAGAAGGGTAGGTATCACTACATAGTATAAAACAAAGTCGCTTTCTCTAACTTTGTACAGCTTATAATCTTTGAAACTACACAACGGATTTTGACAATAGACTAGAGTGATTCAAGAGAAAGGTTTCTATGTATAATAACGTCCATGAAATAGTGGAGTAGGCTATATATTTTATACCCGTGCGAAGCCGGAGCGGGTCACTAGTTTATAAATAAAAGACTAAACATTTATCTTACACCTTTATTCATGTTTTATATCATTTACGTATTTACAATTAACATAGAATTTAAACTGAATTAAAATTACAATTTAATAAATCTTTGTGATGTCGCTGAAAAGATACAAGTCAATTTATAATAAAAACAATCTCCTTATGAAGAATTTTGAGCAATAAATCACCTTAAATATTAATTTGTTGTTAAAGGCACTTTTCGCTTAAAACCATCAAAAAATATTGTAAATGATATCCTACAGCATTTTTTGAAAATTTTGTATTACATTCAACAAGATAAATTCACGAAACTGCACGTCTGTACCTGTCTTTAGACGTGTAACTAAAAAACTGAAGGTAGACACAAATCGGCAACCAAACTTCAAAAGTCTTAAACAAATAAAAAAGTATAAAAAAATGAACTGTGCTCCCATAAAACATAATGTCAGTCAATTCATTATATCTAGGTAACGTCATTTCAATAAAATTGTAATAAGCTATAGTCAAAAATCCAGTTAATATAAAAGAAATTGGAAATTGCACCATTATGAATACACGAAATATCCGACCACGAACAATTGGCTGAAAAACATTGGTCAGTGCTTTATGTTATAAAAGGTTTGACAAATGTCATAGCTGTCAAAAGTGACATAAAAATTTGGACGGAAGACATTCATAATTTGAGATTCTATCATATCATTTTGACTATGTAACAATATTAATAATTGCCTACAATTACGACCATATACACAAACAAATTACGTTCACAAAACAGATGTAAGTTTTTTTACGAAGTTTTGTTCTACATTGTCGTTAATTCGGACGCAACATTTTGTGTATACAGCCATTAGATATAAAATGGACGGATCGACTACTTTAAGGGCTCTTACTAACTTTAAGTACATTTAATTAGGATACACTGATATGATTATCTTGGCATTCCAGCACTACAATGAATTATACACCGTTAAAATAAAAGTAAAATAAAAAAATGTATAAACGAGTATGTCAAGTGTTTAAATGTCGCAAACATTTACCATATCTAACACGGTATCCCTGTTTAATGATGTTGCTTGTAAATGCTTGTGATATTCAAACACTTGACATGAACCTAAAACTATTCCAAATTCCAATATCAATTGAATTGTAAAACTATATGATAATGTGATACATTTTTGAGGGTAGTTTTGCGACGGCAGAACCTCAAACCTCGTTCTGCTTAGCCCAAAACCCTTCTTAAAACAACGGACCCAACATAGACTAGGTAGCTAATGGTAAAATTAAGATTAAACTATCGAAAAGAAAAATATTTTTCAATGGCAACCCCAAAGCCCGAACATAAAAAGTCAAAATATTTACAATGTCAAGAGAAACGCGAATCTACCTGATGTTAACATTTTTACGACCTACATTTAGGTATCTATCGTTGGTTACAAAGGTCATACCTAAATAGACAAAATCATTTTACCTTTTATATAAAAATGCGATAATAAACAAACATCTATAGATTTGATACTTCACAATTGAATAATAATCGTCTAAGTCTCGCATTATGCAAGTTCAGCAAATAAAGGGAAATAACAAACATTCAGTAAGATATTGTGATGAAAACATGAAAAATATGGTTTTATTGACAGAATATTTTTAAAAGAATATACTTTTTTTGTGAAATTAGCGTAAAGGTAACAGTAAACAAAATAACTTACTAAACTTGCATAATGTCAGGAAAATGTCAAACAAAGTCCAATAATTAAAATCTGGCTCCTAACCAGTCTGCTAACACATCAAATAAAAAAAAACAATTCACGAACGCAGACCCTGGTGAACTTAAATGAACATAACAAATACAACTACACAAGACTATAACTACTACGTCACTATTTAGTACGAAAAAAGCATTAAACTAACAAAAAAACCATTACAAATTCATAAAAACCAATACTCTCGTTACAAAACGTCAAAAAATTAAACACAACAATGTCAACTCGCTACTCAACTGTCAAACAGTTACCAGCTTTTTCCACAACTGTCAGTCAATTACTTTGACACTTCTCTGACATTTGACAATAAAGGCGCTCACAGACAGTGCGTATCCAAATAGCGACGTATCAGTTACCAGCCCTTGGGGTCATTATCTGCGGCTGTTCAGCTCGTAGCCGTTCTCCTTGCTTGGCACTTTGGAGGGCGGTGGCTTGGCAACCACGTGGCCTTCCAGTCTCAAGGTGCTCTGGCGGTGGGATGACCTGGAAAGGGGGTATGAAGGTTAGCATAATTGACATACATACATACAAATAGGATTAAGGAGAGATCGATCGCCATCTGTCCCGATTTTAATAAACTTCTTTCGTTGGTTTGACACTTCATCAGTGTCAAAACTTTATCTAAGTTTTCATTTGTACCGTAGAAAGAGGCTTCACTACATAGTATAAAACAAAGTCGCTTTTTCTGTCCCTATGTCCCTTTGTATGCTTAAATCTTTGAAACTACGCAACGGATTTTGATGCCATTTTGATCCATTAAATAGTGGAGTAGGCTATATAAGTAAATCAACCCTTACCTAATAAGGCACGTGACAGACAGCAATATGAGCAGCGCTCCCAAGGCGGACAAACCCCATCCGAGGGCGGATCGCACGATAGGCGGTACCTTGGTAGCCAGCCGGAGCAGCGAAGCCACCTGGTCTGGCAGCTCATCTATGCCCTGATGAATAAAATGAAGAAATTGTAAAAAAGGAACGGTTAATTATCACCTGTCACATTGAGTACTGACTATCTGGTTAACACGTGGGTTCAAGGTGTCCATAGAATTACTACTTTTGCAATTGTGGAGATGGAATCCTGAACCTATAACTACCCTGCAAGGGTTAATGGTCGTGAATGCGTTTGTTTTTGTTAATTATCAGGTAGAAAAGCTTACGTTAGAATAAGAAAACAAACTATTTTTAAAGCTAAACGGCTAAGGCAATAGAAATCGAATGAAAAGTCAGACCAAAACAAAAAGACATCGCGTACTGTCAGTTAAGCGTCAATGCGTATATAAAAGTCAAATTTTGATTTAAATCAAGTTAGAGTTTAATGACTTAGCCAAGTTCACTAGATAGACAGCGCCCAACGTGATAGGTATCGTCGTATATAGGCACTGGCTATTACCTATGGATAGGCAGGTTCCCTCACGATGTTTTCCCTCATTGTTAGCTATAGATTACGTTTACCCCTAGACCATTATTCCTATGATCAGTCAGGAAGAAATACAACAAATTACTATACTATATATACATATATGTTAAATTTTTTTAAGATTAACTAATTGTAATGACAACTTTTCCGGTGGAAATATTTTTTTTTTTATTTTCAATAAGTGATTTTATAATCCTCATATTGAATAAAAAGCATTTCATTTCATTTGATTTCATTTCATATACTAAACTACCTTTAATATAACAAACCAAAAATTGCAATTACAACTCGACTACATCCATTATATAAAATATTATAATATTTGCCAAGCGAAACTCACCTCTTCGAACCAGAGAATAGGGAACACAATATCCGGGAAGTTGGCCACCTGCTTGATGTCCAACACTTGGGACACTGCCAGATTGATCTGGATGCGAGCACGGGCGCGCAGGGCTATGCCCATTTCCTGGCAAGAAAGAAAGAAAAACATATAAGAGTTAGATAGAAAAATAACTAAAACTTGGATACAAATAAAGTTACATAAAAAGAAAACTAAAATTTGGATACAAATAATTGCAATCTTAAATACAGACATACATATCCCTTAACCCTTTTTAGGTGGTCAGAATCTCGGAGACATGAAAACATTTCTTTAGTCACTTTTTTAGAATGAATATTGTGGTTGTGATTACATTTGGAATAATGGTGACAGCTTGCTAGCCCAATAGATTCCAAACAAATAGATAAATAATTAGATCAAAAAACAATATCACGAAAGAAACATGCCTATTTCCAGCCTAGAGATGCTCTCTTTATGGCAACATATATTGCATTTATTACAAACAATAAACGCAATAACAAGTAAATTAAGAAATAATACCCATTACGCATTCAACATTGGTTACATATTCATTCATGTTCCTAAATCTCTTTCCTACTAATACCTCCTTAGTCACTTAAAGCATTTATATCCCAATTGGACATGGACTAGCGGCCCATGGAACCTTTTTAACCGACTTAAAAAAAAAGTTCGATTCGGGTACACCGACTACAAAGAGATCTCTACCCACTGCATATAATAATACTTTATTTTAATTTTCATATATATCTTTTCTTTTTTTTTTTTAGAATGAGATTGCTCTTGGCCCGTACTAATCCAAGTAGTTGGATTATTGGCCCTGGGTCCCATCTAGTTTGGACACCCCTGGTCTAGGCCATCGAGTCTTAATCGCCTTAGTCCCTTAATCGCCTTTTACTCACCGGTTGCACGTCAATGAACAGTCGGTGCTCTTCCGCCTCGGGTGGGGAGATGCCCTCCACAGCCTCCCTGAGGCTGTCGTCTGCCAGGTAGAAGTGGGGGAACGACAGCATTATGGGAGAGTCTGAAAGGAATAGGGTATATTTCAAACTTTAGTTATACGTAACATAACATACGGTTTACGATTTGAGCATACACACTCCTTTTTGACGACCTCCGTGGCGCGATCGGTTAGACGCTTGAACGCTAATCGTGAGGTCCCAAAGATTCCCGGTGGAGGCAGAGTTAAGAACTACACTTTTCTACTGCTTTCCAGTCTGGTTCTTGATTATATTACCTATGTATGTATTTATCTATATATAATATGTATACGTTTCTTAAATATACGTTGACTAGTACCCTTGACACAAGTCTTAAATGTACTCACCAATGGGCTAGTTCAATTGGTGTAATAATGTCCAAATATTATTATCACTACATAGTATGAAACAAAGTCGCTTTCTCTGTCCCTATGTCCCTTTGTATGCTTAAATCTTTGAAACTACGCAACGGATTTTGATGCGGTTATTTTTAATAGATAGAGTGATTAAAGAGGAAGGTTTATATGTATAATAACATCCATTAAATAGCCAGAATTGCGAAGCCGGAGCGGGTCGCTAGTTATTATATGTATGTATGTCCATGTACCCACCGTATTGGCACAAACTGACGTTGAAAAGGCCATTGGGCGCGCAGGGGGGTCCGGCGGGGCAGAAACACTTGTTGTACTCATTGTCGGCGAACACGTCTATTGGAGGGGTGAAACGGTACCCAGATATGCCGTTTGGTAGCTCCACGTCACGTAGGTATCTGAAATAAAAGGATTGCATTTAAATAAACGTCATAGCTTCAAGTTTAGAGGACAGGGCATACCATCTGGGGCCCAAGTCTACAAATGCGTTTTAGCATAAACGCAGTTCAATGACAGATCAGTAATAGTGTGAAGTTGGTAGTGGATGACCAAAAGTACAAAATTTTACCATTTAAATCGGCAAAAGTGTCACTTTTGATAAGCTACTACCAACTTCACAATATTACTGATATTTTGCAAAAAGCATTAGTGGACTAAGGCCCCTGTCACGTTGGGCGCTATCTAGTTAACGGAAGCAGTGCAAATAACTAGGCTTTTCTTCCGCTTTTAACTATGCAATATATGCTGTAAATGTATCTATCTATAAAAAGGTTTTTTTAAAATGTATATTGCCTAGTTCGGTTCAGTCTTAAATGTAGTTAGCAAGGGGCTAGTTCAATTTGTGCAAAGTCCTATAATATTATTATTAATATTACTCGTTATTTTCTTCTTTTCACTACTAATAATATATGTATGTATATAAGCATAAGAAAGCAAACACTCTTCAGTTCCAACAAAACGACGCACTGACATACCAACACCATTTTCCTTAATCAAATCACTACTAATTCCGCAAAATTCCATCAAATTCCAAACACAAACAAACAATCTCAAACACCTCAACTCTATTGATAAACAATCAAAGTGGGAAACGCAGTGACTATTCCGCCAATGCGACATTTAGCCATTAGAGGCCTATTGTGCGGCCAAACGGAACAATAGTCTATTCCCACAACGTTACAACATTAACGAAGGTGAAGTGAAAGAATTCTTTTGCGTGCATTGTTTCCCATTATTGTTTTAGTGACGTAACGTTTACAAGTTTGCGATTGAAATTTAAACGCCTATTACTCGATATGTATTAATAAGTTAATGACACGTGTTAATTTGGGATGTCAAAAGACTTAACTAGCTATCGGTTTAAGAGACTAGGGGTAAATGGATTTATTTGGACAATGGGCTAGCAACTAATCTTCTATATAACATCATAACTCAAATATTGAAGCAAAAAAGTGACCTAAGAGATATTATGGTCTCTCCAAGGTTCGTTCCTTATCGAAAGGGACTAAAAGAGGTGAATGTATATGTTTGTAAGAATAATAATACAGTTAAAGTTATAGTATTAATCGATCTTGGACCGGAAAAATATGAAATAAAATTCCTTATATTCACACAAAAAATATGTCTCAAAACCGAAAGTTATAAATTACTTTGCAAGTTTTAATTTAAAACATTTCGTATTAAATACATTTTCGCAACTTAAAATAAACTCTTTTCACTATCATCATCAATCTATCTTAACAATCATCCTTTCTATACTCACTGAAGCGGCAGGACCCGGCACAAATCCTTGTCGTAGATCCTCAACGTCGTGTTCCTGGTCAAGTGTGGAGGGAATATCGACCCATCAGAGCCAGCCAGGCTGTTGCACTCATCATTGGTCCAATGCCCCAATTTATCCTTATGGTTGTAGCGGTTGATGATGCCGTATTTAGTAATGTCTTCGGCGCCGGTGTACATGGTTACCACCTCTTGGGCTGTCGCGTTTTTCTGGGTGGGAAAAAGGGGGGTTTAATTAGTTTTTTAATAATAATAATAACATTTGGACATTATTACACCAATTGAATTAGCCCCTTGGTAAGTACATTTAAGACTTGTGTTAAGGGTACTAGTCAACGTATATTTAAGAAATATATACTTATTATATATAGATAAATACATATATAGCATAAATAATCAACGTCCAGACTGGAAAGCAGTAGCAAAGCGAAGTTCTTAACTCTGCTTCCGCCGGGAATCGAACCCAGGACCCCACGATTAGCGTTCAGGTGTCTAATCGCGCCACGGAGGTCGTATATACTTATACACTTACATATATACACGTCTATTTATATCTTACATATACTAGATACAACTAAAATCTATATACAAAAGACAAGACAAACGATATATCGCCCATTAACTCCGGTGGAATCTAACTCCGCAATTGCAAAGGTAGTAATTCTATGGCCACCTCGAACCCACGTGTTGATCAGATAGTCAGTACTTGATCTGACAGGTGGTAAGCCATGTCGCCATTTACAAGCTGACCATTACTTGTTTGGGGAACAGGTAGGTTTTCACACCGCGTATTCAGTGCATTACTTAATTGTATTTTTATTGCGAAAATTTTTTTCTTCTATAATCCTCATATTTTTACTCATATGACATAATTAATAATTAACGGTACTTATTGCGTAAGTTTTTATATAATTAAGTTACCTTTATTAACCCGACGTTTCGGCTACGTTGCAGCAGCCATGGTCACGGGCAGACTCAAATAAAGGTAACTTTATTATATAAAAACTTACGCGATAAGTCCCGTTAATTATTAATCATGAGTATAAATCGCGAATCTCTTAAAACTACCATATGACATACACAATCATTACTAGTCCATCGCCAAATAGATTCCTTTAACATTCAGTCCAGTTGCTTCTTATGACATGCAAGGAAGAAAAACTGTCCTTTATTTCACACGGAAAACGGAACAAATAAATCATCAACGCATACCCCAGTCGTCTATGGTGCGTCAACAAAGTCAGCAGCTCAGTGAAAGTTGAAAATACAAATAATTATTTACGCCTGAATATTTAGTCAGTTGAGATGCCAAATTGGCTAAATATGTTCGCTTTGGGATTATATTTGAATCCTCAACTGGAACGAACCGAATAACAAGGAAGAGAAGAATTGGATCTTCGATTTCGTTTTTCTTCGGTTGTAGCGGCTGGCGGCGTTGGTCTAACCTTGGCGATGGAATAACAAGAAGTTCTAACGCCGTGGCTTACTGTATTACTGTAGTATTATATTATCTGTGGCCATGGCATCAGTGTTTGAATATCAGCCGACATAGCCTTAGTGGTGAAAGGCTTAATAAAGAAATAAAAAAAACACATACCCCATAAAACAGTCCAAACTCTTCGTATGGCAGTTTTTGCTCTTTCGGGACCACGTCCTTAGCCAGTTTGAGTAGAGGATCTTCGTAACCCCAAAGTAGCTGCCCAACGGACACCTCCACAAAAGGTTTAATCTTCAGGATATCCATAATCGAAGCCATGGCAAGGCGAAGGAATCGAGCTGCATGCTTCGACTGGGAGGTCGCGCTCTGGAATAAAAATGATAGGAAATTAATCATCAACATCAGCCTGAATCAATCCACTGTTGGACATAGGCCTCCCCCAAATGACGTCACTTCTCCCTGTCAGTGGCCGTTCGCATCCATTCGATGCCGGCCAACCTGCGCAGGTCGTCTTCCCACCTTGCCGACTAAATAATACGCATTCACGACCATTAACCCTTGTAAGTCAGAGGTTCAGGTTTCCATCTCCGCAATTGCAAGGGTAGTAATTCTATGGACACCTCGAACCCACGTGTTAACCAGATAGTCAGTACACAGTGTGACAGGTGGTAAGTCAGGTCGCCATTTACAAGCACTAACTATTATCTGTTCGGAGAACAGGTAGGTTTCCTCTCGATGTTTTCCTTCACCGTAATATTAGATGCATTTCGTAAATTTATTTTTATCACGAAAAAGTACAAAGAAATTCATTAAACTTCATTTCTATTGGTGCATGCTCAAGCGGGATTTGAACCCTGTACCCACTGATACAGAGTCAAGCCCCAAACAACAGAGCTACTTCGAATTTATTTGTATTGTATGACATCGAAACCTCAAAATTCATTCTAAAAAGTCATATCGAACATTGGTGGCAGATTGCTAGCTTAAAGCCCAATAGATTCAATTTACCCCAAGTCCCTTTGTCGTCTTTTACTTTAACTAACCAGTAGTATACAGAAGTAGTTAAAAATTAATTAGGCAACATATTTAAAATAATTATGTATTTTTATGATCAAGGAAAACTGCGTAATTTATCAAGATTGTATGAATTTGAATTTTATTATGTAATAAACATTTTATACTGGCTTGTCTGCATCATTAATCAGCAAAATATACATATGTAATTTATGTTAAGTTAAAGAAGATACCATAGAAAAATAACAGAATTTGTAAAATTAACAATTGTCAATTTTATAAAGAAATAATAATAATATTCAGGACTATTCCACCAATTGAACTAGCCCCTTGGTAAGTACATTTAAGACTTGTGTTAAGGGTACTAGTCAACGTATATTTAAGAAATGTATACATATTATATATAGATAAATACATATATAGCATATATAATCAACGACCAGACTGGAAAACAGAAGAAAAGCGTAGTTCTTATCTCTGTCTCCACCGAGATACGAACCCGGGACCCCACGATTAGCATTCTGGTGCTTAACCAATCGCGCCACGGAGTACTTAAGAGGTACTTAAGAAATATATACTTTTTTGCTGTGATCTTTTTTGAACAACATAAAAACATACGCAATTTAAAATGCTGTTCTGATCCCTACGCTTATGTATGGTAGTGACTGCTGGGTTTGGCAGAAGAATCATAAAAGCAGAATTAATGCGGTAGAGATGAGGTCCCTCAGGAAAATGTGTAAAGTAAGATTTTGTGATAGGGTACGGAATATTGTAATTCGTGAACGTTGGGGTATGAAAGAATATGTAGTGACGAAAATAGTAAAAGCTATCTTAAGGTAGTTTGGGCACATGGAGCGGATAAAAGGAGTGTTACAACAGGAATCTGTAAAGCCAAAGTGGAAGGTAGAGTTGGACGGGGTAGGCCACGTAGAACTTATATAGTTCAAATAGGATATTCTTCTCAAGGCTGGTGTAGCGTGAAGAACAGAAGAGCATGTAAGAAGGTTAATGGGTGTGAGTGAAGCAAAAGTTTTGTCACCCATTCAAAATGGCGATTGAGTATTTACATTGGAGTAATTAATAAGAGGAGTGGGCCTTATGCAATATTTGTATGGAAACTAGAGTGGCATTACGCGGGGTGAAACGAGGTACGCGAGATGGAGGGGAGATATTACAACCAATCAAAACACGACATCGGCCAATCAAATCAGGTACATTCTTTCTACTACACATTTTTAGACTCCGCACCAATTAAAACACGCCATTTGGACTCCGCACCGCGTAACTGGGACCGCTCCTTACGCCGGGTCCTCTTTATATTTGGTTCGTGGTATTTACCTATCTTTGGGAATTATACCTAAAATACGTAATTATAAGTTGAAGGTAAGTCACCAAGGGTCACCATGGCTTATCAAGTATATATTTAAAACAAATTACCAATACTAGCTGACATTGAAATTTTAAATTAACAAAATAAACCTGACAGGCGTTTATAAAACAAGTTATCCTTAAGTAAGGTCGTTCTCTGCCAAATTAATTAAGATTGCGAATAGTGATGTGCAGAGGTCGTTGGTTCGATACTCGGTCGTGACACCAAAGGTTACGTGTCATTCAAAATGGTTACGGGGCGTACAGAAGTGTGAGTTTCGAAGAAATATGTGTCATGTTTAAGAATGTTGTTAGGAGCAAATAAGATATTATACATACATATATCCACATCCTTTAATTTCTATCGGGGTGGACAGAACTTCGGACATATAATATCTCCTTAGTCACTTATCAGCATGAATATTGGGTTTGCTATGCCATATTGGAACATTGGTGACAAGTTGCTAGCCCATTGTCAAATAGATTCTATTTACCCCTAGTCCCTTAGTCGCCTCCTACGATATGCCGGGAGGAATGGCAGCTAGTTAGCATTCTTTTTACGTCCCAGACAAAAAAAGATTTTTTTTGTTATGAGCATACATATAGAAATGTTGACAATGTTGTTAAATTAATTAGTTTCGTACTAGTTTGGGACGTAATATAATACTAATCAGCTTGCTTTATATGTTAAAAGACGTGGACAAGGGACTAAGAGTATATGGAATCTATTGGGTGATGGGCTAGCAACATATCACTAATATTTCAATCTATTAAAACCATTATCCCGAAACTTTTTCGACCAAAGAGATATTACCTTTTCTAAGTTCATTACACTACGAAAGAATAACTTTAAGAACTTGCTTAAGTAAATGTTATCTTTTCATTTTTCATCACTTTCAGGAACCGTAATTTGTCCCGATCCTGGCTAACCAATTTCACCTCATTAACATCCACACATCTCATACACACTCGGCGGTTATAAGTATTTGTTTTTCCATATGTATGTTTGATCTTGATTGTATTTATGTTTATGTTGACGACATAAAAAACAAGATTATTCAAGATTAGTGTAGTAGGTACATTATTTATTATAAAAAATATTTTTACTGCCTATTAAACTTAGAAGGACGAGCACAAAGGTTGAATACCCACTGACCTCCTTGTTGAAATGAAGTTTAAAAATAAAAAACGGCCTTAATTTATGTCAAGATTATAAATGAAAATATTGTAATTTACTCTAATAATAATATTAAAAGCTTTATTCAGAGTTATAAGAACATATACAATACAAAACGTTTACATTTTAAACTTACAAACTAGGGGGTATAACTTGTGATATCAATTATTAGATGCATGTTAGGAAAGGAATGACAGAATTAAAAATGGTGATAAGGGAAGGTTGCGATTTGAAAGAAGATGTTGTGACTAAGATTGAAAAGGGCATGCTTCGATGGTTTGAACATGTTATGCGGATGAATGGTAGTAGATTAACTAAAGAAATATATGTGGATGAACTGCAATATGTGGATGAGCCGGCCCAATAGCACATCTCAGATAGACGCCATATTGAAAAAGGGTGACGTTAGAAGTACCTATAACCGCCGAGTGCGTTACTAGAGGTATATGAGTGTCAATGAAGCGAACGTGATCTGTCAGGATCAGAACAGATGGAGATCCGTAATCTCTGCCTAACCCTCTACAGGGAAACGGATGTAATATCACTACATAGTATAAAACAAAGTCGCTTTCTCTGTCCCTATGTCCCTTTGTATGCTTAAATCTTTGAAACTACGCAACGGATTTTGATGCGGTTTTTTTTAATAGATAGAGTGATTCAAGAAGAAGGTTTGTATGTATAATAACATCCATTAAATAGTGGAGTAGGCTATATATTTTATACCCGTGCGAAGCCGGAGCGGGTCACTAGTGTATGTATAGTCTGGCTAACGAAAGTAGATACTGAAAAAGCGCGGCAAATTTAAAATATATTAGCATTGCAACCCTAAAATAAAAAGGAAAGTCTGAACAACTAACTTTGATACTTTGACATTTATTTTTATTTGACTAGTGGATGCTTGCAATTTTGTCCGCGTTATGATGTGATTAAAAGTAGCTTATATAACTTGTTATCTCTTTATTAACTCCATACCAAACATCACACGGATAATTCACTCCATTACAGGAACAAAAAGAACAAACAAAAAATAACTAAAACGAATATGTACTTACTTAATTAAAATTAAAAAATATCAAGACATTTTGACCGTACTAAACTAACCACAAAGAAATAACAACACGCCATCTTGTTGCGTCATAAATAGGGATACTAGAGATCGCGCCACATACGGTGGCAGTTGGAGGCGTCGCCACAGTCGCGTAATTCAGTGTTACCAGTAAACACGCCAAAACTAGCACTCACTGTGCCATACGGCTCGAAACATTATAGGTTTCATTTGTAACGATCTTTGGTTGCAGAGCTATAAACTCAAATAAAACAAATTAATATATCAAAGTCAAAATATGTTTATTATACTATTTCAAACATGATTAATAATTAACGGGACTTATCCTTCTTATTATATATTACATATATTATGTGTTCCTTCACTCTGTCCGCAATAGACCGTTTAGTGTGTTCGACGTAGGATTTCCCACAGCTGCAATCAATCTTATACACACCCTTATATCTTATATCATGAGTATAAATCGCGAATCTCTTAAAACTATTATTTCAAACATGGCACTGAGCATTGTCTTTACATATTTTTTACCGAGGTTAGATCAGCGGAGACCCTAGCTTGGAGAAGAACTAACAAGAAACTCCGGAAATCAATTTATTATAATCACCCTTAACAAACATAAAAATTACAAAGAGTGGGCAAAAAACACAACGCTGGTAATACTAAATTTACTTTTCATACAAAATAACACGCAATGGCGGAAACGTCAAATTTAGTTCCAAGTTTGGCTACTGCCACCGTATGTGGCGGGTACTCTATACACTGATTCTGATTTTACCAAATTTTTCGGAAAACTTTATTTAATATTTAATTTCTTTAAAATAAAATTGCCAAGTTTTTCTCTACCTAATTAATTAAGCTATAGTGTATCTAATCACTTAAGCTATTTATTATACCAACGTAAGGCTTAGTGTAGCTCTTCAAATGATCCAACACGTACATACGATACTTATTTTCGATTAACTCAAATTTAGCACACGTACGAATTTTTAAAACTCATTTTATAAAATGTTTAAAATGAGTTTGTTTAAAAAATGCCTTTATGGAATTAATTGTTCCCAAGTACTTTCTGTTCAAAATACCCCAATTGGAGGGTAAATATCCGATGGTAGGAACACTTTAGTGTTGTCATATAAAAAGTTTGCAAAATATCCAGTATCTACTTTCGTTAGCCAGACTATATGTATGTAATAAGTAATAGACTATCTCTTGCGAAAGTCTACGACGTCCCTGTGGTAATTCGAGCGTGACTTTCGAGCTTGGTCGGCCATATAAGACATTACCTGTCATCAATGTCTAATGAGTTAAGGCATGGCCCCCAGACAAGTAACTGGTTAATCGCCACATACGTATACATTTATGTCCTTTAATCCCTTTCGGAGTGGACAGAATCTAGAAGACACGAAAATATCTTCTAAGTTACTTATAGCAGTATTCTGCTATGAAATATTCTGTAGTCTCTATCTAACAAATATATAAATACAAAAGTATTATAAAATATTTACAGGAACTAGAAAAAATATTATATTATCTTTTTATTGCTTAGGTGTTTATGTGAAAACATAATAATATATATTTTCTATATAGGTACCTACTTGTATTCACCACAAAATAAAAGAATCATTTTATTGTAAAGGTATTTATGTGAAAATATTATGTCATTTAAAGATATTTTTCCTCTTTTTTTCTCTATAAATCCATATTATCCTTAATTTGCCTTTTCTTATCAAACGTTAACCTAATAAAACCACAAAATACATAACTAAACGTGTCTACACTTTATCTATCTACCCACGATTGTCCATATCTGGCTAGCAGAGTAGTAAATGCAAAAATGACCATCCATTATTAATGAGCTGAGAACCGTTAGTCTACGCTACTCGCCACAGATTCTACTTGGGTACCACAGGTCAAATTAATGCCTATTAAGACATAATTATTTATTTCTAAAAACTCATTGACATCACTACATAGTATAAAAAAAGTAGCTTTCTCTGTCCCTATGTCCCTTTGTATGTTTAAATCTTTGAAACTACGCAACGGATTTTGATGCATTTTTTTAATAGATAGAGAGATTCAAGAGGAAGGTTTATATGTATAACATCCATTAAATAGCCAGAAGTACGAAGCCGGAGCGGGTCGCTAGTTAATTATACATAGATGTACAGTCAGTGCTAAAAGTGCAGTCCCAGCAACTTTTTCTAAGGTTTACGTTTATAAGAACAAAATACAACATTTTACATATGTAACCATGGCGACGGAATAACAAGTGCAAACGCCGTGGCATCAGTGTTTGTACTTGTGCCGACATACCCTTAGTGGTGAATAGCATATTAAAGAATAAACAAAAATATATTTATATGAAAGTATAATTTAGATGTAACATTTATAGGTCTAATTTTTGTTTTAATGACACAATTGTATATTTCATTTTTTTTCACTAACTTTTGCAATAATTCTACAGAACCCTTACACTCATATTACCACTGCCTTGACCACACTTGTACACTATCTGCTTTATAAGGCAACTACGATCTTCGATTTGGATCAATGGACCCCCGAATGAATATTCATCGAACACACTATGAAAATGTTTGCATACATTCTGCTATGGATACTACCGTAATATTGAACAAGACGTAATTTATCGTATAATTATATATGACAGCCAGAAAGACGCTGTATTGAAAAAGGGTGACGTTAGAAGTACCTATAACCGCCGAGTGTGTATGAGATACAGGTGTTGAAACAAAAAACGTGGTTTGTCAGGATCGAGATAAATATCTGCCTACCCCTCTGTAGGTAAACAAGCGTGATCTTAATTGAAGTTTCATGAATCGAAATAATCAGGTATTTTTAGGAATAATAAGTAAAATCTCTTTTAATATAATTATATTCTTATTTATTATTTAATAGCGTCATAATTACTGCTCTAAAGAATCTTAACCAGCTAACGTTTTTCCTAAGGGTCAATGGAATCTATTGGGCGATGAGCTAGCAACCTGTCACCAATGTTCCATATGATCGTCTTTTCTAAGATTCTGTAAGGGATTAAAGGACGCAAACGTATGAAACACTATTTGTTGGATGTGAAGCTTTGATCATGTTCTAATGAATTGTTATTAAATTTAATGTAAGTACACATTGTCTGCAGAGTTTCTTGGCATTACTTCTCTGCAGAGTTTGTCTTTACGAAGTGCCATTAGTTTTATTTTTATTAAAATAAATTGATTTATTTTAAGAATAAGTGTTATGTTAATGTCATATTTTTTAAGAAAAATGTTTTTTTTTGACGTTCAATAAGTGATATTAATATCCTTTATGTTTAAAAAAAAGATTTTCGTTTCATTTCATTATGTATGATATCATATATATAATGTATGATATTTTCCGACCCACATAAATAGATAAGATTTTCTCTCAACTCATATACCTACTTGCGGTTGTATAACTCTAAAATGAGTCAATATACTTCCGTTACTGCGGTGCGTATACGACAAAAATGTAGCGGAGAGGCGCTAGAAAACGTATTAGTAACATTGCTAGTTTGGGACCAAAATTGGCGTAAGTAGCTTTCAAAAGATGTTTGAAAGATAATATCTGTATCGTATATTATACTGACATAAATAAAACTATGATAATCGTATACTATATAAACGTATATTGATAAAGGGTGACCTTAGAAGTACTTATAACCAAGTCTGTATGAGGAGGTGTTTGAGTGTCAAAGACTCGAAAGTGGTTTGTCAGGATTGGGATAGATGGGAATTCGTGATCTTCGTCTACCCCACTACAGGGAATAATGCGTGATGTGTATGTATTTATATGAAATGAGTTGTATTTAAAATTGAGTATAGCAAAAGAAGCATGTATATAGAATCAATAATATTGGAATGTGGTCACTGAGAAGCATGTTAGGAGTGACATTGAATGATAGAATTAAAAATAGTGTGATAAGGGAAGGTTGCGGTTCGAAAGATGTAGTGACTAAGATTGAAAATGGCATGCTTCAATTTGGACTATACGTTGAGTAATTTTCATCACTGGCAATATTTTATCCTGGGTATACTTGGTAGCACTTAAAGAACCCATTTCCATAATAAAAATAAATGTTCGAAGAATAGGTTTAAAGTATTTTCAACTACACGTCTCTCATATATGTACGTATAACTTAATTCGTAACTTACATATTATACACTAACCCTTACAGCTAGGTCAAAATCTTGTAACTCATTTTATTATTATTAAAACACGAAATATCGCTATTAGGTGGCTAGCCAACCGCTAGAAGCATCCAACACTTGCTACCACCGTTCGTCCAGTAGTGAAAGCATGACACACATTGCTAGGCCATCGCACCGCGACTTCGCTTCTTGCGATACGATTGCGCCGGGACCGTGACGATCGGATATAGGTTGATCAGAGTGACATATCGATAAAAAATGGCTGATATTTAGGTTATGTACGAATCTAATAAAAACAAACGCGTTCACGACAGTTAACCCTTGGTAGTCATTGGTTCAGGTGTCGATCTTCGCAATTGCGAAGGTGGTAATTCAATTGCCACCTCGAATTCACGTGTTGACCAGACAGTCAGTACTCAATGTGACAAGTGGCATGCCATGTTGCCATTTGCAATCACTATTGTTCGTGGAACAGGT
Organism: Leucoptera coffeella; assembly: GCA_030578115.1. Lineage (NCBI taxonomy): Eukaryota > Metazoa > Arthropoda > Insecta > Lepidoptera > Lyonetiidae > Leucoptera > Leucoptera coffeella. The sequence continues at coordinate 179,073 of JAMBLF010000396.1, forward strand.
AGGTTTCCTCACGATGTAGTATTAACCTATTATTATTATTAGTATTAACCTAGTATTCGACGCATTTCGCAAATGTATGTTTATTACGAAAATATACATAGAAATTCATCAAACTTCATTTCCATGGGTACATGCTCAACCGCTATTTAAAAGCCCCCAAACAACTGAGCTATATCGAAGTATCTAATAATAAATAAAAATAATAAAAGCGTTTATATATAATTGCTAAATTGCTGCTGTTCTACCCGATATGACGTAGGATGCCCTAAGGGACCAGGACAAAATGGAACCTATTCGACGATGGGGTAGCAATCTATTACCATTATTCCATACTAGTGACCCGCTCCGGCTTCGCACGGGTATAAAATATATAGCCTACTCCACTATTTAATGGATGTTATTATAAATATAAGCCTTCCTCTTGAATCACTGTATCTATTAAAAAAAACCGCATCAAAATCCGTTGCGTAGTTTCAAAGATTTAAGCATACAAATGGACATAGGGACAAAGAAAGCGACTTTGTTTTATACTATGTAGTGATGACATCACAACCTCAACATTTGTGCAGTGTCTCTACAGTTCTGTCCACCCCGTAAAGGATTAAAGGACGCAAATGCATTCGTATGTACATTAAGACTGATCTTATACCTAATAGTAAAATATACAAGTTGATCTGATACGCTATATTGAAAAAAGGTGACGTTAGGTGTACCTATAACCGCCGAGAGTGTATGAGAAGATGTATGAATGTCAATGAAGCGAAAGTGCTCTGTCAGGATCGGGACAAATGGGGATCCGTGATCTCTGCCTTCCCCTTTACAGGGAATCAGGCGTGATGTGTATGTATGTATGTATGATCTGATACCTAACAATATATCATAATATAGTCAGGTCAAAATTCAAAATTGTTTATTTTAGAAATTACAAATAAAATACATTATGGGTGCCCTTTTAAGCTTATGAAGCCTGTATTAGGGTTGACCCGCTCTTTCTAAAGTTACATTTAACTTTTTTTTAAACTATTATTACTTTAATTATAGCAATTAAAACTTAAGCAAGTGTATACGATGATATGGGTGGTGGTAGATAGGTGTTGGTGGTGGTGTTTCTGTCATGTATGTTGTGCGTCAGTCAGGTAATATACAAGTGTCATAACCCTTACCTGCCTATCTCTTGTAAGCACAGTGGCCTGTTCAATCTGGCACCACTCGCACTTAGATTCCATTACTATTCATGAGGCTGCCGCAATGCTAGTTTACATAGAAAGTTTTCTGACACTTTCGACTGAGTTATGCCATCTGAACAAATATTCATACGCACACTAATGTTATACGGGACAGGGTTTAGTTGACGAGTGTATATAGTGAGACATCATGTGAAGAATATCTATAGCCCATTCGCGTTAAGTAAATAGTGACGTCATGATTATCAGAGGTCAAACTGACCAATGAGACGTGAGTAAATGAGAAAAGAAGTCACATTGACCAATTACAGACAACCCCTATAAAATCTCATTGGTTAAATCATGGAGACCTTGATGACGTCACTATTTTCTTAAAGCGAATATACTATAGTGAAAAATAGACTACTGATAACTAAGTACTGACTATTACTTGTTAGGGGAACAGGTAGGTTTCCTCACGATGTTTTCCTTCACCGTATAATTCGATGCATTTGGTAAATGTGTTTTCATTAAGAAAATGTACATAGAAATTTATTAAACTTCATTTCCATTGGTACATGCTCAGGTGGGATTTGAACCCTGTACCCTCTGATACAGAGCCAAGCCCTACACAACTGAGCTAAGAAATATTCGTCAACTATATCTTTAGGAATATTTATTTATTTCTTTGATATTATGTCCATCAACCTAACCTTTCGTGGACGTCCAAATTGACACTCACAACTCAAAAAGTTAGTAATAAAATTTGCAATGTCAATATCACCTCAAAACGGTAAATGACATTAGGTAATATCTGGTGGTGGTACAAGAATAAAATTATAAATTCACATATACCTAATGCCTACTAGCTGGTTTTAGTTGAACCAAATTGTGTATATATAAATATTAGTTATAATTAATTGTAAAAGACACCAAACTGCCTTATAGATAACAATTAAAGAAATGTTATTAATTATTCCGTAAGTAACTATACATTATAATAACAAAAATCAATATCCTAGAACGCGCAATTGAAATATTTAACGGAAACAAGATATATAGAAATTTCCAAGTCAGGCCATTAGCCTATTAACACCTGCCCAGGTAGGAAGCTTCCTCTTTTCCTGTAGGACACAGTGGATTTCGCAAAACCTTCAAATCAAATCAAATCAAATCAAACTTTATTTGCAAACACACGTATTCAATGTTGTTACAAATTGGTATAAGGTACAGTGTGTTCGACCATATCAGGCATGCAAAATAACAAAATTATGTTGAATACTTTTCACCTTGTAGAATTTATTTTATTTTATTTATTTATTTATATTTCTTAATATGCCATACACCTTGCGGTTAAGTCGGCTTAATTTTATACATATATATAAACACACATACATATAAACACATACACAGATACATTATTACAATAGATATAACAAAATTAATAAAATATACTACTTACCAACATAGGTATATTAGGAACCACCACAGCTTCATCGTCTGGCCCCGCACTCAACTCCGGTCTGAAGGTATAAGTCCTCTTGTAGTGGAACGAGAGAGTGCCATTGTTGTTCTCCGTTATGTTGACCTTCTCCCACTCTTGTCTGGAAGAAGAGGGAGAGTGGAGAAGTTAGTGGAAGAAGTCTAAGGGGTGGGAGTGAGAGTAAAGTGTGCTGCCGGAGGACCAGTGATGTAGCCTAGCTAGATCGTATACTGAGGTAGCACCTTTTCACTGCATCAACGGTGTTCTTTGCATATTTTTTTCCATGCTTGTGTTTTTGTATGTTAGTGAATAAAGATTTTTCTTTCTAAAGTTAGGTTATGGAGGCGGGAAGTTTATACGACGTATGCTTCAACGAAGATGGAGTTAATACACATTATATACGAGTATATATATACATAGATTTATTTATAAAACATTAGTGTATTTTTATTGTGTAAATGAACATAAAAATTGAGAAAACTTCATCTCCATACATGCTACGAGTTTTAAAACCTGTACCCACTGATACAGAGTCAAGCCCCCATTGCTGCTTCGAATTTATTTATTTATAACTTTCACAAAATAAGAAGTAGTATAAGAGTATCTCTCTGAACTATTTAAACCTATGTATTACACCCTTTAACCCTATAACCTAACACTATGATGATACTAATTCTGTAGAACATTACACCAATTGAACTTACCCCTTGATAAACTACACACGTCTATACACGTTTGTATGGATCTAACTGATAACGCTATATTATAGAAATGTTTTTGTATTATTTTCAACTTCAATCTATAAATAGCATATATAATAAAAAAAAATGAAAAATAGAAAAGAAAATACTTTATACACTGCACAATTTACATTAAACACACAAACAATAAACATCCAAAATGAAAAACATTGATGCAGTGAAAAGGGTAAGGGGTAAAAATGGTGATATTAGAAGTACCTATAGGTAATATATATGAGTGTCGAGTGAGTGTGAAGCGAAAGTGGTTTGTTTGGAATCTGCGTTCTCCTCCTACAGAGAATCAGTCGTGACGTGCACGTATGCATCAACTAGCAAACTGAAAAACAGAAGAAAAGCGCATTCCTAACTCTGCCTCCACCGGGAATCGAACCACAATATAAAGTTGCGCATAACATTCAAGGTTAAAACTTGCGTGATTGACGCGGCTAATTAAATAAATTATCTATTGTTACACAAGTTGATTGGACGATTAAGACGGTTTCCTTCTATTAGGTATCTGGATTTGCTAGTCTGGGACGTAAAATAAAGCTAACTAGCTGCCGTTCTTATTATAAGGTCAATCAATCAGCCTATGTCAGTACACTGCTGGACGTAGGCCTGACCAAGGTTACGCCACAAAATACGATCACTCGTGGCCCTCAGCCAACCACTACCAGCGACCCTTTTCAGGTCATCGGTCCACCTAGCACCTGTTATAAGGGACGAATCTATTAGGCGTAAGCTAGCAATCTGTCATTAATCTTCCATATGACATGATAACCCCAATATTCATGCTAAAAAGTGACTTAAAAGATTGTAAACCCTAAAGGGATTAAAGTACGTGATTGTATATGTGTGTATCAGGATATAATAGTTAGGAACTTTAGGATAGGTGGATATCTATTTCCCTTTCTTATTTATTGATTGTACGTTACAGATGGTTAATTATATTGAGTTAGCTGGGACGTAAATATAAAAACTAGATAACTAGAATAAAGTGAAGTAATGCGATGCTTTTATCCAAGTAAAATAACTAGATGCTGCGGTTTTCCCGGCATGTCGAAGGAGGCGATTAAGGAACAAGGGGTAAATGGAAGTCGGAGGTCTTATCTACAGCCGCAGCTGTACTATACCTTACTAGATGGCAGGTTTTATTTGTATAAAACACGACACGACTTTCCGGGGCCAAGGTTGTATGTCGGTAGAAGTGACATCATCTCAGTAATAAGCTTAAGATGTAAGATTAGATGCCTCTTGATACACTAAGTGGGTAATGAATTACAAATTACCTACTATACGGCGGTAAGGGATATGGAAAATTACAGTTGTTTTGAAAAAGATGGGCTGGGTACTTAGCAGATTAAGATAGCCAGTGCCTATACGGTGATACGGTTCACTACCTATCAGGTTGGATGCTGTCTATCTAGTGAAACGCGGACTTTTAGTGGCTCATACCTAACATCGGCAGAGTTAAGAACTACGTTTTTCTTTCGCTTACCAGTCTATTCGTCGTTTTTATATGCTATATATGTATTTATCTACATATAATATACGTTGACTAGCATCCTTAACACAATTCTTAAATGAACTTACCAAGGGAGTAGTTCAATTGGTGTTATGTCCGAATTATTGTCATTATTATTTACCCCTAGTTCCCAATCGCCTTTAAGAACATGCCGGGAAGAACGGCAGCTAGTTAGCATTCAACTTACGTCCCAGATTAGTCCTATTACTAGTAAAAGCTGAATTAATCGCTGTTACCCAATTTTCGTTGCTCACAAACCTTGCCCTAGTCATTGCTAATGCAACAAAAACATTCTCTAAACTAATATTGTTTTGTATTATTTGCTAGTATGGTACTATGAAAGCAGCTTGATGTAAGAGGTGACTAAGTAGAGAGTACCTCGACGTAGCTCAGTCGTTGGGGACTTGACTATGTATCGGTGGGTACAGGGTTCGAACCCCACGAAGCATGAACCAATAGTAATATTATATACTTAAATAATATTTTCTATGTCCATTTTCGTTACATAAAAAACATACGCTTCCCGACTTGTGTATACACACTCCCTTTTTTATTATGGGGGTAGTCAGAGCCTTGAGCGCCCATCTCCGAAATTTCGAAGGTATGTTAGGTATGGGTCACTCGAAGCCCGCGTTTCACCAGATATACAGCACCCAACGTGATAGGTGGTGAACCGTATCGCCCGAGGGATATGTAGGTTTCTTCACGATTTTTTTCCTTACTATTTGATATATATGTATGACTATAACATAATATGTTTGTAAATAGTTGTATTATCTTGCTATATGACCTCAAACATTGATCGTATGTACACGTCACGACCCATTACACCTCTAACAAAACATTTTATACCAACCTTGGTTAATGTAGACCTATTATATTACCTATCCCGATGGATAGGCTGGTTTCCTCACGATATATCAATTTTACGTATGAGTAAGTATTACATCTGTATTTGTTTATTATAAATAAACTATTTTGTGTATGTTTGCTATTTATTATATGCAGCTTGTGACAGTTTCCGAATCGGGTGCTGCCGGAGGACCAGTGATGCCTAGCTGCATCGTATACTGAGGCAGCACCTTTTCACTGCATCAATGGTTTTCTTTATATATATTTTTTCCATGTTTGTGCTTTGTTAATGTAGTGAATAAAGTTTCTTTCTTTCTTTCTATTATTTCAGACACCGTGAAATTATCCAAATGGCTCTCCCTAGATTCTGGATATAGTTAATACCACTAACCAAATACGAGTATAAATAGGACCGCGTAAGGAGCGGTCCCCCTTACGCGGTGCGGAGTCCAAATGGCGTGTTTTAATTGGTACGTAGTCTAAAAATGTGTAGTAGAAAGAAAATACCTAATTTGATTGGCCGATGCCGTGTTTTGATTGGTTGTAATTTCCCCCCTCCATCCCGCGTACCTCGTTTCACCCCGCGTACTGCCACGCTAGTTTCCATACAAATATTGCGTTAAGCCCACTCCTCTTATTAATTACTCCATGGGTATATAGTTTATTAGGGATAGTCGAGAATGATAGTCTGACTATCTAGGTAGGGAGGAGGCGTGTATGTATGTATTTTTAGGAAAATAGGTTGGAAAAAAGTGTGAATGTATGTATGTATGTATGACTTTTTAAGGACAGATTGATATGTTTAGTCAATTTAACTCACGAGTAAACATAGGGACCCAGTTCATCCAGTATGGGCTTGGAGCCGTTGTTGAGGAAGTCATCAGCGTTGGTCACGTTGTACACGTAGACCTTGACGAAGGGCTGCACTGGTGGGTGGGCCCACCACTCGAAGGTCATGGACCCTGGCTTCAGCACCAGCTCCTGAGGATGTTAAAAAGTGGCCATAAAATATAGGCTTACTAGTGACCCGCTCCCACTTCGCACGGGTATAAAATATATAGCCTACTCCACTATTTAATGGATGTTATTATACATATAAGCCTTCCTCTTGGATCACTCTATCTATTAAAAAAAACCGCATCAAAATCCGTTGCGTAGTTTCAAAGAGCATACAAAGGGATATAGGGACACAGAAAGCGACTTTGTTTTATACTATGTAGTGATGTTTAAGCGCTTACCAAAAAATACTGTATTGCACACCAAAATAATACAGTCTCAACCCAAACCTAACCTTTGCTATATTTTGGTGTGCGTTTAGCTATATTCTGGTGTACATTTCATCCTTTTTGATGAGTTTTTAATTATTTACATATGTGTCTATTATTAATTATCACTACATAGTATAAAACAAAGTCGCTTTCTCTGTCCCTATGTCCCTTGTTTGCTTAAATCTTTGAAACTACACAACGGATTTTGATGCGGTTTTTTTAATAGATAGAATGATTCGAGAGGAAGGTTTATATGTATAATAACATCCATTAAATAATGGAGTAGGTTATATATTTTATGCCCGTGCGAAGCCGGAGCGGGTCACTAGTATACACTAAAATATAGCAAAGGTTAGGTTTGGGTTGGGACTATTATTTTGGTATACAAGTCAATATTTTTTGGTTATAAAACATATGTACATATGTGTCTATGATTAATTATTATTATACAAAACAAACGCTTGCGGGGTAGTCAGAGATTCAGGTGTCAATCTCCGTAATTGCGAAGGTAGCAATTCTATGGCCGCCTCGAACCCACGTGTTGACTAGTCAGTACTCAATGTAACAGGTGGTAAGCCGTGTCGCCATGTACAAGCACTGTCCATTACCTGTTCGGGGAACAGGTAGGTTTGCTTACGATGTTTCCCTCACCGTAGTATTCGATGCATTTCGTAAATGTATTTTTATTACGATATACATAGAAATTCAATAACTTCATGTCCCTTGATACATGATCAAGCGGGATTTGAACCCTTTACCCACTGATACAGAGTCAAGCCCCAAACAACTGAGCTACGTCTAATTATATTATATGTAATTATTATGGACAAATTTTAGTTGGATAGATGTCATATTGAAAAATGGTCACGTTAGAAGTACCTATAACCGCCGAGTGTGTATGAGAAGATGTATGACTGTCAATGAAGCGAAAGTGTTTTGTGAGGATCGGGACAAATGTGGATCCGCGATCTCTACCTAACACTCTACAGGGAATCGGACGTGATATGTATGTATGCACATATTAAAATTACTTTTAAAATGTTTAGTATAAGCCCGTCAACTCTGCCTACCCCGTTTTAGCATTATTTCTTGTATTTTCGTTCCACTGCACTAGCTTTAACTGGTTTGCAGTATTATTGCTCCGATGGCTCGGGTTCGATGCCCGGTGCGGCTTAAGAAAGGGCGATCGCGATTCAGTAATCTAGCTACTTTACTGTTATTATGACGTGCCTAGATAATTACCTTGGATCACTGCCTACCCCTCTGTATAGAAACAGGCGCGATGTGTATGTATGTATGTACTTATGATTTCTGTCAATTTAGCTAACTAGTTAATATTGAAAAAAGGTGACGTTAGGAGTACCTATAACGAGTATGTATGAGCGTCAATAAAGCGAAAGTGTGGTTTGTCAGGATCGGGACAGATAAGGATCAGTGATCTCTACCTTAAACTCTACATGGAAGTGGGCGTGATGTGTGTGTATGTATTAACATATACTAATCTTAGTCTTTTTACGTTTCCGGAAAAGAATGACAGATAATTAGCATTCTTTTCACGTCCAAGACTATTTATATAACATGTTACGATTAGAAGTAAAGTTAATTTGCTGTTATGTTATGCTTGCTTGGAAAACTTAATATATGTAAAATTATCAAAAAATACATGTACACAGATATTCATCGCAAATTTATTTGTTTGTATGTATAATTTGTAACATACATTTATTACTCTTGACTTTGGAATGCAGTCATCTATGGTTCGTCAACAAAATCTGCAGCTTAGTGAAAGTTGAAAATACAAATATTTATTTTCTATAGGATATTAGTATTATTATTAGTAGTATAGGATTTTTTAGTGAATTATAATACAAAACTGGATTAAAATATTCCATTTCGGATTATATTTGGATCTAACAAACCGAAGAACAAGGAAAAGAAGACATTGGGACTTTAACTTCATTATTCTTCAACTATGGCGACCGAATAACAATAAATACAAACGCCATTGCATCAGTGTTTATACTTTGGCCGATTAATCGAAATATGAGTGCCTTCGACGTAGCTCAGTTGTTTAGGGCTTAGCTCTGTATCAGTGGGTACAGGGTTCAAATCCCGCTTGAGCATGTACCAATGGAAATGAAATTTAATGAATTTCTATGTACATTTACGTAATAAAAATACATTTACGAAATGTAACGAATACTACGGTAAAGGAAAAGCATCGTGAGGAAACCTACCTGTTCCCCGCAATTGCGAAGGTAGTGATTCTATGGACACCTCACGTGTTGACTAATTGAGTACTGACTATCTGGTCAACACGTGGGTTAAGTGTTGCGGTGATGGACACCTGAACCTCTGACTACCCCGTCAGGGTTAATGGTCGTGAACGCGTAAATAAGTGCCTTCCACGCCTCGCCGAGAAGAAAGCCAGCTAATCACGCTTTTACGAATCCCAGACTATCTGCAGTAGACATTACGATCACAAGAAAAGTTAATTGACACTGCAACACTATTTCTCAATGCTCGGAGCGTGAGATTTTTTGCTCCGGCTGTGGCGAATTATCGACTTTTGTTTTAGCAACGCGTCTACCCTTGACCGCGATTCGGGATTCAAGATCGCTTTTTGCGTGATCGCCTTTATTGTTTTTGTTAGTTATATGCCTATCGTCTCGTTGTGGACGTATGTAGGTTCTTGTATACTCTATTCTAGTTAATCAGTCATTTAGTTCATAATTATTGTTATAACCGAATATATAGTATAAATACATTCATTGTTGGTTAAATTCTCGATTCTAGAAATATAACACGAATGTATGGCTGGCCCAATAAGACATATGACAGTCAGATAGACGCTATATTGAAAAAGGGTGACGTTAGAAGTACTTATAACAGCCGAGTGTGTATGAGAAGATACATATATGAGTGTCGATGAAGCGAATGTGGTCCGTCAGGATCGGGACAAATGGGCATCCGTGATCTCTGCCTACCCCTCTACAGGGAATCAGGCGTGTATGTGTATGTATGTATGTATATGGTGTACTTACTTAATTTCGGAAATTCCTAGGTTAAATCTTAATAGATTCCATTGACACCTAGCAACTTAACCCCCTCCTACGACATATAAAGAAGGGCAGCTATTTAGCATTCTATTTACGCCCAGACCCATTGTTTTCAAAATTAAGTCTACCATGTGTTACTTTAATCGTATTAGTACTGTGTTAGTTTATATGAAAGGAAATGATGCAGCAGGAGAAAGTTATAATCTGCCATTATTTAAAACGACTGGGATTAGCGAAGACTTAGTCTGCTACATAATACGTCTACGCGTCACAATATACATACGTACGCGTTCAGGACCATTAACCCTTGCAGGGTAGTCAGTGGTTCATGTGTCCATCTCCGCAATTGCGAAGTTAGTAATTCTATGGCTACCTCAAACCCACTTGTTGACCAGATAGTCAGTACTCAATGTGACAGGTGGTCAGCCATATCGCCATTTACAAGCACTATTACATGTTCTGGGAACAGGTAGGTTTCCTCTCGATGTTTTTCCCTCACCGTAGTATTCGACGCATTTCGTAAATACATAATAAGCATACATACATATACATCACGCCTGTATTGCAACAGAGGGGTAGATACAGATTACAGATCAAAATTTTTCTTGCTGCATTGTCCTTCTCATTTATATGTATGTACTCTCGTATACACACACATACACACTCTTTTACACACACACACATACACACAACCTATCCACAACTATTGAACTATTAAGAAATGTGCGAAAGTCTGTAATTGGCCTTAGTAACTTAAAATGTATTGCAATATAATATAAGTACGCTGTTGATTTACCTTAATAAATAATTTAATACACACTCAGTAGTTATAAGTTATAATAAAGCAACTAACTACATAGAACCTTGGTTAAATGTATACTGAAATTATCACTTTATAGTATAAATGTATTTGTAGTGAGTAAATATAAGAAAAATATCATGAAAACATCACCTTGGTCACTCATTAGCATGAATATTGGGATTGTGATGTCATATGGAACAATGGTAAGGAAATGAAATGCTTTCTGTTCAATGTAAGGATCATAAAATCACTTATTGAAAGTAAAAAAAAACAATTACACATGAAAAATAAGCCTTAAATATAGAAAATCTAAGAAAATTAAATACGTACATACACATCACGCCTGATTCCCTGTAGAGGTGTAGGCAGAGATCACGGATCCCCATTTGTCCCGATCCTGACAGACCACTTTCGCTTCGTTGACATTCATACATCTTCTCCTACACACTCGGCGGTTATAGGTACACCTAACGTTACCTTTATTCAATATAGCGTCTATCTGACTGTTATATCTAAAAATTAAATTTAATTAAACTATAACAGGTTGCTAAGCTACGATTCAATTTACCCCTAGTTTCTCGTATGTGTATTATGTGTTCACTCAGAGCGTGCACAAAAGTCAAAATGACAATGACTTTATATGACGTCATATTGTATGGTCAGCAGGTCAACAAAAAAATTTATATAGTAACTAAAAACATTATTTTGCATATTATTTTCAGGTGAAGAAAGCAGTTCTGATGAATGGACTTCTAGTGACGCAAGCGACAATATCAATTCTGATTAAACATATTTTTTTTAAATGTACCTTTTTTGCTGACCTTACTGTTTTTTCTTTTGTGTGACGTAAAATGAAGTTTTTGTCAATTTGACATTTGTGCACGCTCTGGGTAAACGCATTATATGTATGGTATACTCACATGGTCGATAAAGAGTCGAACCCAGGACCCGAAGAAGATGCCGCACACGATGCCAGTGAGCAGCAGCACCAACGCCGTCGCCAGCACGAACCCTGGGAGGAAGTACATCATCAGAAAATGTGGTACATTGTTATTTAATCACTACAGGCAAATATCTAATGCATATGCTATAACATACATTATTACTTTAAAAATCTTAAGCTTATCGAAAACTAAATTGTTTAAGGTAACTATTACAAACAAGTTATTATTATTAAGTTTTTAGTTTTACATACATAGGTTCTGTGTGTGATTAATTTGAATATAGATAATATTTTTTATGTTTTAATTTGTACTAGTTTAATTTGTCTCCAGCTAGGTTGGCAGCTTTTGGGAAATTACGCGATGTGTTCAAGTCAAAAATCCCACAGAGCCTTAAAACACAGGCTTTCAATCAATGTGTCCTCCCTGCATTAACGTACGCTTGCGAAACGTGGACGCTGACAGCTGAAAGAGTGAGAAGGCTAGAGTCAGAGAGCGATGGAGAGAGCAATGCTTGGCATCTCGTTACGGGATAGAGCGCGGAACGTCGAAATACGACGACGCACCAGAGTTGCCGACATTGTAAAGAGAGTCGCACTACTAAAGTGGCGATGGGCCGGTCACGTTTGTCGCTGCAAAGATGACAGATGGTCATATAAATGTCTGATTGGGCGACCTCGGACGGGAGCGAGAAGCGCTGGCAGACCAACAGCCAGATGGTCGGACGACATCCGAAAGACGGCAGGGCCGACCTGGAGTAGATGCGCCGCACTAAGATCCCGATGGAGAGAAATGCAGGAGGCATACGTCCAACTATGGACACAACATTGCTGAAGAAGAAGAAGAATTTATACTTACTTTTATTTTGTTTGTTAAACTTCATTTGTCATGTATTGTATAATATAAATAAAATTTACATTTTTATTTCAATTACTTCAATATATAAATCCATATTCATAATTTCGTAAAAGCGAAGTTGTAGAACTAGTTGTAATACTTAAATATGACATCTATCTGATAGTCATATGTCTTGTACGTAATAATAATATCTACGGCAAAACATTGAAAAATTCACACGTTTTACCAAGCAGGAAGTTAGCGGCTGTTTGCCGTTTAAATATTGACAGCAATGAGATCGTTTGATTTTACACATCCTCCTTGGTACAAGGACTTATTGAAACCCATTAGGTGCCTATAGACAAACAAAAGTTGCATCGTCACGTCCGTTTCTCCCTTTTCGGGTGGACAGAATCTCGGAAACTATGTATCCTGGGTTAGCAATGTTTACGAGGCCTCTCAAAGTGACAGCGCTGTGATGTTACGAAATGTCAATGTCACTGATAAAAAAATTATAAGCTTTAGTTAAGTGATGTTAAAATAATCCCTTACATTTTATTTCCATTTGTATGATGGTAGATTGACATAAGGATTATATGTGGGATCCGCAAACTCTACCTACCCCTCTACAGGGTATCGGGCGTGACATAAATGTATGTCTTAAAAACCCTTAACAGCTAGTAGCTTATGTATTTAAGTATAAATAATGTATCAAATATGCTATTTGAGTTATTAACAATAAAACCATGGTTAGCCTACGTTCTATGCTATCATAGTTATTTAACATTCTATGTACGATGTAAGTTACATATACATTCCCGTCCTGCCATTAGGGTCAAATCCGAACCAAACTCTACATACACCTCTGTACTACACATTGTATATGTAACATTATATTCTTACCAATAACTCACACCACTCGACGCATAATTAAAAAAGAAAATGTCATCACGGCGGCCGAGTTTGCGTCACTTTTACATAACTTTTTATGTCACCGAAGTAGGTTGTTGGTTATTTTAATTATGTCTTAACGAGTGGCGGTCGCGTAATACTGGCCTGGTTTGACCACGATTAAGGGTTAGCGTTTCCTGGTATATACTCAGTAACTAGGCTCGTGCTGGTCGACTGTTTGCAAGTCGATTTGTCCGCCATCTTTTATTCTATTAACTAATCATTTGACAACCTTCGCGGAACTTTTAACCACTTGGGGCATTAGTCCACTAATAGTTTTAGCACAAACGCAGTGCAATATCAGATCAGTAATAGAGTGAAGTTGGCAGTGGATGATCAAAAGTGTCAAACTTTACCATTGCCATCGGGAAAACTGTCAAATTTCGCTAAAAAAGGGCGATGTGTGTTCAAATCCCGTTTAGCATGTACGAATGGAAATGAAGTTTAATAAATTTCTATGTACATTTTCGCAATTATAATTTATTTACGGTGAGGGAAAACATCGTTAGGAAACCTACCTGTTCCCCGAACAGGTAATAAATAGTCAATGCTTGTAAATGGCGACATGGCTGACTACCTGTCAAATTAAGTACTTATTATCTGGTCAACACGTGGGTTCAAGGTGGCCATAGAATTACTACCTTCGCAATTGCGGAGATGGACACCGCAACTTCAGACTACCTCGCAAGGGTTAAATGGTCGTGAACGCGTTTGTCTTTGAAGCTTTTAGCTAACTATATACCATTTCTCATCCACCTTTCCACTAAGCACGCGCTATTCATTTATAATCACTAAAGCATTATAACGCAGCGCACTCAACCGTGTCACTAAAATGATTCTTAGCAATAATAGTAACAACAAGTGGGTCATTCATTGGCAGAGCGTGAAAAGCAGAAATGACTATTAAATAGTCTGTTCTTTGTAGCTGTAGTTTGCCTAGACACACACATACACATAATAACATGTACTACTAACTATTTACGCTTCTATGTCCCTAAGGCGATAGGCAGGGATCGCCACCTGGAATGGGTGACAAATCTCTCTTGCTTCACTCACACCCATTAACCTTCTTACATGCTCTTCTGTTCTTCACGCTATTAAAGGAGTAAGGTGGATGAAACCCATTGAGTGATGGGCTAACAGGACATCATCAATTTTCCGTAGAATATATATCCAAGTTCAGTCCAGTCCGAAAACGATTAAAGGACGTGAACATATATTCTTTATTACAAGATAAGTTTACTATGTATAGTACGTATTAGTAACTAGTTTGTTATAGTAAATGTATAAAGAATGATGCTATAAATTATATAATTTCTACTATTGTAGTTATAATGCCCACTATTCTACTATTACTACTACATACTTACTATATTTATATACGTATTTCTATTGTAAATCCTATTGCCATAGTTTTTTTGCCATTACTATAATGAAAACTTAGATGTATATCTATGAAATTAATAGAAATATCTGCTTTAATTTTTATTTATGTAATCATTACTCAATCTAACATTTAAAACTAAAAAGGTATAACAAAACTTTTTCAGCAACCTTTTTACACTAATTAAAAAGAACGAAAAACACATACGTAATCGAAAATTGTGTCTTGCATTATTCAACAGGGCATCAAAGGCTTCTCGTGGTAACATTCCCGTTTTCTCTGAGTAAACAAACACAATAATTAATACCTACACGCGGCTGAAACGCAACACTCTTGGCTTTAAAACTAAACTACACCAAACGTCTAAAAAAACTAAATAAAAAAATTGTAAACACACTACGGGAAACGGTTTTGATAAGAGATTATTTTACTAAAAGTTTGATTTAGAAATATACAAAATCACAGAAATAACGAATGAAACTGTTATAAAATCACCAATATTTGTTAGAATATAACAAAAAGAAACAAATTTAAATGAAAAACTCAGTAAAAAGCTTTTATTTCGCTACAATTTCGGTTAATACACCATATTGGGTGCTGTCAGATCACGAACTGATGAAAAAATGGCAACCCGTGAAAAAATTGTTGGTGTAATTCGAACGAAAACAATTTAGCTGCTTTTGTTTTGCCTCGAAAATCATTGTGGAGCGGAGGCCATCTTATAATGGTTTGGTTTTACATGTAATGGCGATTTCCGTTTGTTATTCAGAGTAGGTATAAAATCATAACAATATTCTAAATTGGTGAGACCAATTTTCACGAAAATGTAACAAAAACTAGATTTTATAATATTTTTTTTGTAAAAACCAATTATTGTCAGATTTTTCTAATTTGGTCAGTCCAATTTTCACGAAAATACATACATACATACATACACATCACGCCTGATTCCCTGTAGAGGGGTAGGCAGAAATCACGGATCCCCATTTGTCTCGATCCTGACAGACCACGAAAATGTAACAAAAATTGGATTTTATACAATTTTGTTTCGACTTTATAGAAGTTTGAATAGCTTTCCTGTAAAGTTGTGAAATGCCATAAGCAAGATAGCCTTTCCACCGTCGATATAATCAACAACCAAACTAGAAAGTAGTAGAAACCTAATTATATTTGTATGAACCACAAGTGTGTGACCAAAGTAATTTGATTTCATGGAACCAAAAGAAGTAATAAACGTAATCCAATAAAGAAAAAGCATATCTTAACACAATCTATCTAGATACTTCCATAACACATCATATCCAATTCCAAAAACATTCCCAAGTTTCACGAAAAATCATTTTTCCGAACTGCATACATAAAAATCTCTCATTACCAATCTTAACCAGCTTACCTGACCAAGCCAAACCAGCATATTACATCGAATCATAGCTCAGTTAAAACTGGTGCTAACAGCGTATAGTTTACAAAATTTTACCTATTGTTAATCGCTTGTTTATGCGGTTGCCATAACAACCGTGCACAATGTCGCATCAAATGAAAATGGGGGAATATTCATGACTAGTGTTGCCCGCGATTCCGTCTATATGGGATAGTCATTTTAAGCATTATTTATCTAGAGAAATCACTTATTTTGGTTAGATGTTCCTAAATACATACACATCACGCCTGTTTCCCTGTAGAGGAGTAGGCAGAGATCACAGATCCCCATTTGTCCCGATCCTGACAGATCACTTTCGCTTCATTGACACTCATACACACTCGGTAGTTAAAGGTACTTCTAACGTCACCCTTTTTCAATATGGTGTCTTTTTGACTGTCATATGTGTTATTGTTCCTAAATAAGGACACAATAACTATAAACCAAAAAAATAATTGTAATTTTCCATTGATTCTTGTCTCCTAAAGGTTGCAACGTGATATAGCCTAAAACGTTCCTTTTTTAATAAATGCTCTATCCAACACAAACAAATTTTAATTCAAACCAGTAATTCCTGATATTAACGCGTTCAAACAAACTAACTCTTCAGCTTTATAATATTAGTATAGATTTAACAACACGACTTTTCCCTATAAAAGTGTAGGCGGAGATCACGGATACACACTTTTCTCGATCCTGGTTTAACTTTTTGTTTATAGAAATCCATATACCTCCTCATATACACTCGACGGTTATAGTCACTTCTAATGTCACCTATTTTTGGTATGTCATTTATTATTGCGTCATACATCTTATTAGGATGCCTCTAATGATTTCAAATGATCATTCATAGATGAAGTATGTATATGTAACTAGACGTGACTTCAGAGATACGACTGGCCTAATGGGAATCCGTGATCTCTGCCTACCCCTCTACAGGGAAATTGGCGTGATGTGTATGTATATACTACGTAATATTCAGCACCATAATCTTTTTTAATAATTAATGTAATTTTCATGAGCTTTGCTAGTCTGGGACGTAAAGAAAACGTTGTAGCAGACACCTAAAAGAAAAGGATTAAATGCAATCTATTAACGATGGGCTAGCAACCTGCCACCAATATGTTATTATCATTACAACTTGGATAACTCACAAATATGTTATTACTGTACTAAAATTATTATTAATACCGAGGTTTTGTACACCCCTAACAAGATCAAAAGGCGTAAAAGTAGCTACCTTAACTACCTCAAATCTCATAGCAACCTCTTACAACACCTCAATGTCACTCTACAAGTATTATTCAACAAATACTTGTACTTGTAACAAAAGTAAAAGCGTTAAAATGAAATTTACTATTTCCGTTCGAAATTCATTTCGTTACGGTAACTAATGTTAATTTCGATCAATTAATAATAATAATATTTGGACATTATAACACCAATTGAACTAGTCCCTTGGTAAGTACATTTAAGACTTGTGTTAGGCTGTGTTCAGACGTGCGCGTTTTGTACGCGTTTTCTGCGCGTTTTCTGCGCGCGCGGATTCAGCGCGCGTCGGGTGTTTTCCCAAACGCTAAAGCAGTTTGAGGTTTATTGCTAATTACATAAAGTTTATTTTCATGGGAAAACACGCGACGCGCGCTGAATCCGCGCGCGCAGAAAACGCGCACGTCTGAACACAGCCTTAAGGGTACTAGTCAAAATATGGTTAACAAATATATAGTACTTATTATAGACAAAAAGACAAAGACAAACGCGTTCACAACCATTAACCCTTACGGGGTAGTCAGAGGTTCAAGTGTCCATCTCCGCAATTGCGAAGGTAGTTATTCTATGGCCACCTCGAGCCCACGTGTTGACCAGATAGTCAGTACTCAATGTGACAGGTCGTAAGACATGTCGCCATTTACAAGAACTAACTATTACCTGTTCGAGGAATAGGTAGGTTTCCTCACGATGTTTTCCTTCATTGTATTTATTATTATTTAGTATTAAAAAACTTCTCATACATTACGACCGCCTCTCTACAGAGGGTAATCATAGATTCTAAGATCCAAATTTATCCCAATAGCAAACTCTTTCGCTACATACACATCTTTAAAACTCTACAGACACACTATTTCTGTCTATTATTTGGGCTATTATATGTAGCGTGTGTGTATATGTACAAAAGATACGATCTAGGTCAACCAAGGTTGGTATAAAATGTTTTGTTAGAGGTGTAATGGGCCGTGACATGAACATACGATCAATGTTGAGATAGAGGTACAAAGTAATCATATGGCAGGATAATACAACTATTTACCAAGTACAGTAATATTATAATATACATATGTATTTACATAAATACGCTTCACGACTTCTGTATACACACTCCCTTTTTTATTCGGGGTAGTCAGAACTTTGAGTGCCCGAAATTTCGAAGGCATGTTAGGTATGGGTCATTCGAAGCTCGTGTTTCACTAGATAGACAGCACCCAACGTGATAAATAGTGAACCGTATCGCCGTATATAGGCACTGGCTAATACCTATTGATACGCGAGAACGCCTTCGAAATTTCGGAGATAAGCACTTAAGACCCTGATTACCTTACCACAATAAAAAAGGAAGTGTATATACACAAGTCCTTAAGCGTATATATTTGTGCTAGTCTGGGACGTTAAAAGAATAATTAGCTGCCGTTCTACCTGACATGTCGTAGGAGGCGACTAAGGGACTAGTGGTCAATTAAATGTATTGTGTAGAGTATTAGAATAAACCTTAGTCATTTCTTAAAACACACACACACACAATTTCAATCCCTTTTGTAAGTCACAGAAACATACTATCTTCACCTTTACCATCGGAAATAATGGTAATAACATCTTGGCGACAGGTTGCTAGTCCATAACCTCACAGATTCCATTGACCCCTTATCCCTTAGTCACAACTAAGACCTTCAAAGTAGCTGGTTACATTACTTAAGTCCCAGAGTCAATGACGCATTCACGGGGTAAATAAACCTTGGGCAGGTGTTTGTAGGAATGTTGTATGAGCTAAAGACGTGAGTACAATATTATTACGAGAGGCAACGATCTCTACCAACCAAATACAAAGAGGACCCGGCGTAAGGAGCGGTCCCTGTTACGCGGTGCGGAGTCCAAATGGCGTGTTTTAATTGGTGCGGAGTCTAAAAATGTGTAGTAGAAAGAAGATACCTAATTAGATTGGATGCCGTGTTTTGATTGGTTGTAATATCTCCCCTCCATCACACGTACCTCGTTTCAACCCGCGTAATGCCACGCTAGTTTCGATACAAATATTGCGTAAGGCCCACTCCTCTTATTAATTACTCCATGATCTCTACCATACATTGACGACCTACAAAGTGCAATCGGTTAGCCACCTGAACGCTAATCGTGAGGTCCTGGGTTCCGATTATCGGTGGAGGCGGAGTTAAGAGCTACTTGCTACTGCTTTTAGTCTGGTTGTTCATTATGTATGCTATATATGCATTTATCTATATATAATAAGTATATATTTCTTAAATATACGTTAACAAGTACCCTTAACACAAGACTTAAATGAACTTACCAAGGGGCTAGTTTAATTGGTGTAAAAATGTTCAAATATTATAATTATGAAGTCACATTTTTTGTACACATAGTTTAAAGAAAAACACCAAAACCTGCTTTAAAAACTAGTATTTAAAAGAGACGGCAATAATAAATTCTATGAAACCCGTTTCTAATCAAGGAAATAAATAAATATAAATTTGCGCCGAAATTTTTATGAAATATGACTCTTAGGAACCGGTTAACGATGAATTAAAAACAAGCCTAGACATTATGACCTTTGGAATGAGGCTTTGATTTACATACAAACATTCATACAAACAACTTCGTTTCCCTATAGAGAGGTACGCAGATTAAAACGGCCCAGTGGGTAAGACCTCTGACTTCTTATAGAGAAATGTCCTAGGTTCGATTCCCGGCTCTGGCATAGCCCAAGGTACTTTCCAACCCAAAAGCGATTGAAGGATGTGAATGTATATGTATGTATGAATATACCTATTGCCCAAAAAGTCCTAACCCTCATAAATTTATAGCATACTTTATCATATTAATTACTAATGTCTAAATTTTTTAAGTATTGATTATATTTAATTTAATTGACTACATTCTAAAAGAGGATGACTTTAGAAGTACCTATAACCACCGTGTGAGTATGAGGAGGTATATGTACTTATCTCAATGAAACGAAGCATCAAGCGGTTAACTTAAAGTGATAAAAATAGGAATCTATAATCTACCTTACACACTGTATGAAGATAGCCCAAGTCTACTAATCCGTTTTAACACAATCGTAGTTCAATAACACTTTAGTAATAGTGTGAAGTTGGTAGTAGATTAACAAAAGTGTCACATTTCACCATTGACGACTGCAAAACTGACAAATTTCGCTTTGCAAATTTCGAAATATGTCACTTTTGCTATTCTGTTAACAACTTCAAACCGTTACTAAAGGTATATTGAACTGATATTTTGCAATAACTATTAGAAGACTTGGCCCCAGGTGTGATGTGCATATATACATACATACACATCACGCCTGATTCCCTATAGAGGGGTAGGCGGAGATCACGGATCCCCATGTGTCCCGATCCTGACAGAGCACTTTCGCTTCATTGACACTCATACATCTTCTCATACACACTTGGCGGTTATAGGTACTCCTAACCTCACGCCGTGATGTGTATGTATGTATGGTAACCTATGTATGTATGTACAACATCGCTGATTCTAAGTAACCTTGGCCATTTGTTTGTTTTCGTCTCCATCTCACGTAGCATTTTAAAATACGTGTTTTTCTTTAGTGACGTCAGAACTATTTATCTAAAATGGAACTTTAAGATGTTTTTAATGTGTTTGTCTGTTTGCTTTTGCTTGTTTTACATTTCCTTAGACGCGACTAAGGGTTTTGGGGTACAAGGGTATGACCTTAAAGTCAAAAAGTACCAAAATATAACTAAAAACAAATAAAATATTTTTAAGTAAATTACTTAGCATACAGTGCCTATATACGGCGATACGGTTCACTACCTATCACGTTGCGTGCTGTCTATCTAGTGATACGCAGGCTTCGAATGACCCATACCTAACATACCTTCGAAATTTCGGAGATGCGCATTCAAGCCTCTGACTACCCCGCCATAATAAAAAAGGGAGTGTGTATACACAAGTCGTGAAACGTATGTATGTATGTAAAATTGAGAAAGATATGTTAAGGTGGGTTGGGCACATGGAGCGGATGCATGAAAGGAGGGTCACGAAATCTATAAAGCCAAAGTGGAAGGTAGAGTTGGACGGGATAGGCCGCGTAGAACTTATACAGATCAAATTGGAAACATTCTACTAAAGGCGGCTGTAGCGTGAAGAACAGAAGAGCATGTATGAGAAGGTTAATGGGTGTGAGTGAAGCAAGGGAGATTTGTCAGGATTCAAGGCGATTTATAGTCTCTGCCTATCCAGTTAGGCAAGTAGAGGTATGAATATGTATATAAAAAGGCGGGAAGTACCTAGTTATTCCTCTAATCGAAACAACTGACAATCGAACCATATGTGACGTCATCAAACTCTATTGTTTCATTAATGAAGTGATTACAAGAACCAACTACTAAAACATCGTTGTAGTATGCTTACGTATGTAATCTTGATGGTGTGAGATAGAACTTTGGGTATATACTTAGGTACATGCAAACACATCATAACCGTTTTCCTATAAAGGGCAAGTAGAAATAATTTATTTTTATTTTCCCAATTCTGTGAAACTACATACGTTTCATTGACATCCATACACCTCGTCAATCATACGAAATGAAAATATTTTTATTCAACATAAGGATCATAGAAAGTATAAAAAACATTTTTATAAAAAACATATCATTAATATAAACTAATTATTAAAATAAATACATACTATACGTTAATAGGATATTAATTTTTGTAGCTTATTTCTGTAGAAAGGGATTAAAAGACGTGAATGTATTTAAAATATATATAATTGTATGTATTATATTATTATTCGTATCCGAAGAAATTTCATGTGTGAGATGGTTAATGGGCGTGAGTGAAGCAAGAGATTTATCACCCGTTCCAAGTGGCGATCGAGTCTTGACCTATCCTCTTAGTGACGTAGAGACGTGGATATGTAAGTCATGAAGCGTATGTTATATACTTTTACTAGTCCTAACAACTTCCATAGCAACACCCCAAAAAGAAAGGTAGCTAGTCAGCGGTCTCCGCGTCCCCAACCTTGAGATATCATGAGAACAAATGGTGCCAGACGTGTCAACACACGCCTTTTGCAACGCGGCCAGAGCACGTTCACTCGATAACTGAACGACACACTTAGAGAGGTCGGATTTTGTAGGACCGATCATCGGAACGATTTGTTCACTAGATCTTAGATTATTTATATTGTATCGTATAGGTTATTACTCCACTTATAAATATAGAAATATATGGAATAACTTGTTTAAGAATATAACCATTATATAGTTATATATGTAGATGAAATAGGAGACATTGTTCTAAAGCCATGTACGTAGCGCAAAGAACAAGAGAGCAGGTATAATAAGGTTAATACATGTTAGTGAGCCTACAGAGTAAAGCCGTTCAAGGTGGCAATGAATAGTCCCTGTCCATCAAATTAGGGAAGTAGGGGCGGTAATAATATGTGTGTATTATAATGTTAATAATCAAATTAACATAAATTAAGTTGAACATTATTTAACATGATATTCGAGTAGTTAATAATGTATACTAGTTTCTTAATTTATAAATAATCGGAATACACCATTTTTATTACTACGTATGCATTACACTATTTCACTGAATACATTCTAATATTCAGCTACAAAAAGTCAGTCACCGATTATCGGGCGTGTGCAGGCGTACTTTACGCAGTGCGTGTCGCAAGGCTTTGTTGGTATTCTACTGGGTTGGAAATAGCTGTCTTTCTTGCTTCAGTTAGCCTTTTGAATGGGTGTGGTAATAGGTATTGGATGGGATAGAAATAATAATAATATTTGGGACACTGTTAAATCAATTGAACTAGCCCCTTGCTAAGTATAATTTAATACTTACTTGTGTTGAAGCTAATGATCCACATAAAGTAATATACTTTTTATTTACAAATAGAGAAATATCCGTTAATTTTAGACATTGTTACACCTATTGAACTAGCCCCTAAGTAAGTACATTGAAGACTTGTGTTAAGGTTACTAATCAACGTATATTAATTTGACACGTAGTTATGCCTATTTCAATGGTGATATTTG
This sequence comes from Leucoptera coffeella, assembly GCA_030578115.1. Lineage (NCBI taxonomy): Eukaryota > Metazoa > Arthropoda > Insecta > Lepidoptera > Lyonetiidae > Leucoptera > Leucoptera coffeella. The sequence continues at coordinate 202,823 of JAMBLF010000396.1, forward strand.
TCACTTTTGGTCATCCAACAACTTCACACTATTACTGATCTGATATTGAACTGCGTTTGTGCTAAAACGTTTTAGTGGACTAAGGCCCCATCTGTTTTTTTGTACCTAACTACACTTTCGATTCAAAGCAACCTTACTTTAAACAAAAGGTTCTATTAGTCCAGTTCACACGAATTTAAAATATAGTTTTCGTAACACTTAAGTTTTAGGAAGTGTACTGAACTACTTGGTAACACGCGATAGTTTCATCTTAAGATACACAAAAGACTATATCATCAGTACATAGACATGGACACGTGAATTTCTATCTACTTATATACATATAAATTCACGTCCTTTAATCTCTTCGAATAAAGGTCTAATAATAATCTAACAAAACATATTTTACATCATTTAACCGATCGTGCCACGGATGTCATCAATATGTATGTATGTATGTACATAGACGTTTATTCAAACTATCAATGACATGTAATTTGTAAGTAGATAGTTCATTACATTCCAATCGTAACCATTCACCAAAATACTTCTTATCAAGGACATATTCATATAACTACACTTAACCAAACATAAGTATAATTGGCAATTTTAACAGGTGGTTTTGGCACATTTTAAATGTAAATAGTAATATAATTTACATAAGTTTCATAAATAACATTACTTAGTTTTTTGATTAACTACCTTTCTTTCCGGAGCGTAATATGAAGAGACTATTTATTGGATGTGTGTGTATTTATAAGTGACTATTTGGATTATAGACTAGTTAGTATAAACCAATAGTCACAACTGTGATAGTTATGCTAAAGGTGATTAGGAACAGCACTGTCTTTGAGGCTTTATTCATTTTCAAAAGATGAAAACTCTTGGGTGTGAATAAGTTAAAAATATGACTTCGCTTGTGAAGTAGGTACGTGATTTTGGCAGAATTGTTGCTACTGCAGCCATAAACAGAAAACAGATTTGCCAGTGTCAATAGCAAAAAAATTAATTGCATGTGCCATTAGAATTTATTGAAATACTTTAATCTTATCGTTTTAATGTGTCTTCATTTATGTTTTGTTATTACTTAACGTTTTGACCGAGTTTAACGTAACCCGGCCCGAAATAATTATTCATATAGATTATATGCTCTTTCACGAATTTAACACAAATATAAATAACCAAATATTCAAAGGCTTGAATTAGTACTCACGTCACTATAAACTATTTTAGCCCATTCAAAGTCCACATCTCACAAGATAGCCAGCACCCATCGTGACAGGTATAGAATCGATATCATTTTCATTCTATTTGCTTACATTAACGCATTTACGTATTAATGACGTCATTTCAACGACAAGACAGGTAACTATTTGCTAGGAAAAACCAAACACGTTTTCGGTACAAGATTCCACTCTCATGAATTGATAAACAAGGTTAAGCAGCGTTGGGTTTGGACTAGTTATGGATGGGTGACCTAATGATATTGATCATCATCATCAGGCTGTCTGAATCCACTGTTGGACATAGGCCTCCCCCAAATGACGCCACTTCTCCCTGTCAGTGACCGTTCGCATCCATTTGATGCCGGCCAACCTGCGCAGGTTGTTTTCCCACCTTGCCGGGGGCGCCCCACACTACGTTTACACTACGTTAATGATATTGATGAGGGAAAAGAATGTGCGGAAACATTTATGTATTTTACTTTATTAATAAAAACTCAATACCCTTGCAATAGTCAGGTATACGGATGCCAATCTCCACACTTAAGATGGTACTAATTCTATGGCCACCTCGAACCCACGTGTTGACCAGATAGTCAGTAGTCAAAGTGACAGGTGGTAACCCGTGTCGCCATTTACAAGCACTAATCTCTGACTACGCTCAATGGTCCTGTTCGCGTTAGTGTTTTGTTGTTCTATGTATTAATAGTTTTGTTATGCATATGAATAGATAATAATCAGTAATCATAGGAATAATTTGGTGAAAAGTGACCTTGGAATAGACAAAAGCCTTTCAGAATACCAAATTTAACGGCAGGCTCCACAACAAAATTTTTCGAACAATTAATTTGTCAATGTCATACGAGTATATTGTCAGCATTAAAAAATAAATCAAACAACTGCGATAGCTTTACTTCATCGGTTTTCGTTCGATCACTAAAGTTAAGCAACACAGGCGTGGGCCATTTTAGTTGATGGGTGACCATTTAGATCGCCCATGTTCTGTTAAATTCGGTAAAAGAATACATACATACGCGTTTACGACTATTAACCCTTGCGGGGTAGTCAGAGGTTTAGTTTTCCCCTTACATAATAAAATTTTGGAAATAATTGACCCACGTAGATATAATATCTATATAGGAAATAATTGCAAAACATCTAAGTACGGTGAATGTACAGTATAAAAGGCTTGTATAGCAATTCCATCACAAGCTTATGTAAAATGAGTCTAAGGACATATCGTCTCCGAGGTTCTATCCATCTTAAAGGAATTAAGCGACGTATTTTTCAAAACACTCATAAAAATTGTGTTATCTAAATGACATTATTACAGCCCCAATTAATCAAAATATTACAAAATATTCAATACATTGACAATACCTATTCATTATTCAAAACAAACTATACTCATATACTACCATATTCAACCGTACCAAATTTATATTAATCAATACAATGTGATATAATACTTATTAAATTTTCTCTAATCACAAAGTATATAATAACAATTTATTTTACTACTCCTACGGTAGTATTTAGGAACAAAATATTTTACTATTCTACAATAGTATTTAATCATTTATCAATTTCAACCATAATCAACCATTTAAACTGCCATAGTCTGCTACTAAGTTCCAAAAACTACCATAGTAGAATTTTCAACATGCTACCATGTTCTACCATTCTACCGTCCAAAAACTACCATAGTAGAATTTTCAACACGCTACCATATTCTACCATTCTACCGTAGAATCTCTAGAACATACTTCCGCCAGTCTTCGGCGCTTCGGGAACATATTTCGGGGGATCCTGTGGTTGTACTGCATCTCCCTTAGTGTTCCCGGCCAGCTCGCTTACGTTCGTTTGAGACATGTTCACAGTTCTATTGCGAACAAAATTGGGATTAATAATAATAATAATCTTTATTAACCAAAAAACAAGTATCCAATAGGTTTACAGTAATTATAACTAAGCATACGAAAAATACAAAACATGATAACCTATTAAAATCTCTATGATGTGCACTGTTGCCTATAAAAGGTAATCCTGGGCTATAGGCCACAGTAACAGATGAAACTTTACCAGAATTTGAAGCCTATGAGATTTAAAAATATAGTTCCGATATAATTAAAGAAACTTAGACAAGAACAAAACAAAATTGACATATAGTAATACAATTAATAAAAACCATGTATTAGTGACTCATTCTCCACGATTGAATACGAAATCACTCAAATAAAAATAATACATACATATACATTCACATCATATAACAGTCAGATAGACGCTATATTGAAAAAGGGTGACGTTAGAAGTACCTATAACCCCCGAGTGTGTAAGAGAAGATGTGAGTATGAGTGTCAATGAAGCGAAAGTGGTCTGTCAGGATCGGGACAAATGGGGATCCGTGATCTCTTCCTTTCCCCTCTACAGGGAATATATGTGTATGTATTACAAGCGGCTGTAGCCCAGTGGCTAAGACCTCGGAATTCGTATGAGAAAAGTCCTAGGTTCGAATACCGACTCCGGCATGTACCAATAGATGAAATTTAAATATGTGTTTTTCATTTACGTACATAATTTACAATCGCTAACGGTGAGGGAAAAACATCGTGAGGAAACCGGTCTATCTCTCAGGATAGGTAATAGTCAGTGCCTATATACGGCGATAAGGTTCACTACCTATCACGTTGGGTGCTGTCTATCTAGTGATGCGAGGGCTTCGAATGACACTAACATACCTTCGAAATTTCGGAGATGGGCATTCAACATGGCAACTACCTCGCCGTAATAAAAAAGGGAGTGTGTATACACAAGTCGTGAAGCGTATGTTATGTATGTTTATTCGGGGTGGACACGACCATGTAGAGATAAAAACATCTTCTTGGTCAATAATCATCATGAATATTGCGTTGTGATGTCATAAAGGTGACATTGGAGACAGGTCGCTAGCCCATTGCCCAATAGATTCTATTTACCCCTAGTCCCCTTCTACGATTGTACACTTATACAGATATTTAGTATTCTTTTTACGTCCCAGCACGAGAACTAACAAAATACTAATATGTTAAATTGGAGACATTTTTCTCAAGGCGGTTGAACGTAGTGAAGAACAGAAGAGCATGTATGAGAAGGTTAATGAGTGTGAGTGAAGCAAGAGAAATTTGTCACCCGTTCCAGGTGGCGATCGATAGTCTGCCTATCGCTTTAGGGACGTAGAGGCGTGAATATATGCATGTATAAAAGCTTATTTAAACTTGTTACATACACATTGATTTACATAGCAAATATTATACAGTCATACATTTTGTAACCATCCTATCCAACTATTTGTTCATTTTGCAATCACTCGTCACATTGATTTGTTCAAGAACCACTTACTAAGGCCTCGTTCACAATGAAACTGCGAAAGTTGCGACAAAAAACGCTTTTAATATTTACCAATATATATGTTCACTTTAGATTTGACTACCCACTGTAGCGATGGACTAGCAATCTGCCAGCAATATTTTTTATAATTTATCGCAACCCTGGTAGCCATTCAAAAGTTATAATATTATTAAAAAAATACATAAATCGTAGAAAAAAAAACAAAGAAACTTCGAAAGCGAAAAAAAAGTTCAGTTCAAAAAAGTCGCTGGAGCAAAAAATTCCTAGAGTGGAGACTGCGTCTCAGTAAACGTAGTGTGGGGCGCCCCCTGCAAGGTGGGAAGACGACCAGCGCAGGTTGGCCGGCATCGAATAGATGCGAACGGCCACTGACAGGGAGAAGTGGCGTCATTTGGGGGAGGCCTATGTCCAACAGTGGATTCAGGCAGGCTGATGATGAAAGAAAACTTCTAAAGGATCTTATAGTATTATGTTACATTATTATTACTTATTATAATATTATTCTGGTCCTGTGCTACTAACTAGCTGCCGTTCTTCCCGGCATGTCGTAGGAACCTGTCACCAATGTTACAATATCCAATCAACCACAATATTCACGCTCATTCATTCATAGATTCCATTGTCTCTTACTTATAGTTACATACTATTACAATCAGATATTATAAGACATACGACAGTCAGATAGACGCTATATTGAAAAAGGGTGACGTTAGGAGAACCTATAACCGCCGAGTGTGTATGAAAAGATGTATGAGTGTCAATGAAGCGAAAGTGGTCTGTTAGGATCGGGACAAATGGGGATCCGTGATCTCTACGGGGAATCAGGCGTGATGTGTATGAATGTATGTATTACAATCCGATACGAAAGATAGCTAGTTAGCATGTATATAAGTCCCATACTTAAGCATCAAGTGTATGCCCATACATATTACTGCAACGGCGATTTCGTCAAAACCTTTCTCATAGCAAAGGTCATTGCGTCGATTCTTACAAAGGCCCAAAACAAAATTCCAAGGTTCCGAGATGGTCTTGCAAAAATAAAAACACTCGAAACTAATGGTTTAGCTCGGTTTTGTTTAGTTGGGCAATAGGTATGTTTAATGGCTGTATGGTAATCGATTTGTAATGTACTTGTGTATACACATAAAGTAAAAAAAGTATCTATATCTTTATTAATTTATAGTGATATGTCCCGGACTCATATAGTAAATAAAATGTGTATACACACTCCCTGATTTACTGTAGTCAGAGGCTTGAGTGCCCATCTCAGAAATTTCGATCATGTTAGGTATGGGTCACTCGAAGCCCGCCTTTCACTAGATAGGCAGCATTCAACGTGATAGGTAGTGAACCATATCGCTTTTTATGAGCACTGGTTTTTACCTATCCAGAGGGATAGGCTGGTTTCTTCACTATGTTTTCCCTCACCTTTAGCGATTGTAAAATATGTACGTATATGAAAAACACATTTAAATTTAATTATTTGGTACATGCCAGAGCCGGGATTCAAACCTAGGACCTTACAAGAGTCAGAGGTCTTACCCACTTAACTACAGCCGATTTATAATATATGTATAAAAATATGTGTTTGAATCTTTTGAATAAAAACAATAGTTAAAACCACTTTTTGTTAACACTTAAATTTATTTTGTTGTAGAATGTATTTATTTGAATGTTAGCAAAAAGACAATAACTTTCGCGACCATTAACCTTGCGGGGTATTCAGAGGTTCGTGTGCTCATCTCCGAAATTGCAATTATATGGTCACCTTGAACCCAGGTGCTTAATGCTTTTTGCAAAATCGCAGTTCAATATCACTTCAGTGACGGTGTAAAGTTATGAAATTTTAAACTTTTGTTTGACGATCGTGCATTATATGAAACATTGGTGACAGGTTGCTAGCCTATCACTCAACAGATTGCATTGACCCCTAATCCCGTAGTCGTCTCCAACGTTTCATCACGATGTTTTCCCTCACCGTAGTATTCCATGCATTTCGCAAATGTATTTTTATTACGAAAATGTACATAGAAATTTATAGAACTTCATTTCCACATGCTCAAGCGAGATTTGAACCCTGTACCCACTGATACATAGTCAAGCCCCAAACAACTGAGCTACGGCGAATTTCAACGGCATTAATTCTACCTTCATACTTTAAAATAGTTACCACTTTCCCATCAATGACACTCATACACCTCCTCATACACACTCGGCGATTATAGGTGCTTCTTATTAAACTATGTGTATGATTAATAACTAACGGGACTTATCGCGTAAGTTTTTTATATTAAAATTACTTTTATTAACCCGATGTTTCGGCTACGTTGCAGCAGACATGGTCACGGGCAGACATGCCATGACTGCTGCAACGTAGCCAAAACGTCTGGTTAAAAAAGGTAACTTTATTAAATAAAAACTTACGCGATAAGTCCCGCTAGTTATTAATCATGAGTATAAATCGCGAATCTCTTAAAACTATAACTAAATGTATGTTTTAACCTCTACTTGATTTCGTCGTTCACCGACCACTAGAAACTTGACACGAAACAGGTTTTCGCATAGATAGGCGACAGAGATATTGTCTTAACTGTTTTAATAACCCCGTCCTACTAGTTAGTCAGAGAATTTTAAAAAGTTTGTCCTCAAGACAATCAGCGTATTTGCAAAGCGAAAATTCCCGTGTTGCATATTCAAATAAAGTTATATGTATGTACGCACATATATTGATATATTAAAGTCCAAACTTTAGCCTTATATATCAAGATAGGCGACTATCGATCGTCACCTGGAACGATCCTGGCAAATCTCTCTTGCTTCACTTACAGTCATTAACCTTTTCATACATGCTCTTCTATTATACAAGCTACTAATAATAACACAAATCATATACAATACTTCTATGCATGATATAGAGCCATGGGTATCGCTAAGTTAAGTAGTTAACAATTAACATACATGAATATACGACGATCTACAATTGTTTTTGGGAACAGAACTTTGAAGACATATGGTCATCATTAACATTACTATCTTGTGTTAGATATTAAAATGACTCCACAGGGAAAACATCGTGAGGAAACCTGCCTATCCCTCAGGATAGGTAATAGTCAGTGCCTATATACGGCGATACGGTTCACTAACTATCACGTTGGGTGCTGTCTATCTAGTGATACGCGGGCTTCGAATGACCCATACCTAACCTGCCTTCGAAATTTCGGAGATGGGCATTCAAGCCTCTGACTACCCCGCCATAATAAAAAAGGGAGTGTGTATACACAAGTCGTGAAGCGTATGTTATGTTTTATGTTATGTCCACATTTGCACTGACAGTTCCTAGCCTATAGATTAAACCTAAAAGAATAGGAAAGGCAGCTAATCACTCCATTTGAGTCCCAAACCAGCACGGTGCTCGTATCAAAGACCGCTCGCAATCGAAGTGAGAGCGGAAGAATGTTCAGAATGTGATCTACGAGAGAACGTGACCATTTCTTATAACAAACATGTAGTGTTCGGATTGTCTTGCAATTAATAGTTGTGCCCCGCGACTGTTTGAGTGGAATATTTCATATATATTTATATTTTATTTGTTTTGCAGTCTGGTCGTTGACTATATATGCTATATATGTATTTTTCTATATATAATGGGTATATGTTCCTTGATTATACGTTGACTAGTACCCTTAAAACAAGTCTTAAATGTACTTACCAAGGGGCTAGTTCAGTTGGTGTAATAACGTCCTACTATATTATTATTTATTTATATTTATTTTGGGCATGATTCAAGTAGAAAAATCACTTTAATTTGGTTCAAATGTCCCGAAACAACTAGATATACCAAACACAAAATTTTCGTAGATTTTTTTCCACATTTTCATCTTTGATTATTGCTCTATCTAGCACAAAGGTTTTTTTCCATTCAAAGCAGTGCTTCCCAATATAAGTACCTTTATAATATTAATATAAATGTATACCTTATAGTTTTTGTTATAATTATTTATTCAACAATATTAACAAAATATTGATGCTAAAAATTTACCTACGAGGCACTATATCTCTAAGGCCACTCCGAAAAGTATTAAAGAATGAGAGTTTGATGGAAAACCAAAATTCAAACACTTTTACACAATAAGTGCTTACTACGAAGTTATTAAATGTTTACGAATTAAGTAATTAAATGTTTACGTATCGACTAATTAGTATTAACCAACTTTATGTTGACGTTTAAAAACAATCTTAAATCACATTTAGAAACATATTATTACGATGTTTATGATTTATTACACTAATTTACGAGCCAAAACTGCAAAAATATAGTTTTTTCTTTTCTAAAGGCTACTCTCATTCATCAAATTATCTATTTACGAAAAAACGAAATAGACTCAAAAAGAAAACTCGAAACCGCGCCGCGATCTAAATAACAAATATCATAACAGTAACCAATATCTCGATAAAAACTTTGCAAAACACTCTCTATGTGTATAACGGTAAAGTTTAATTTTGAGGTCAAGAACCCTGCAAAATGAATCTATTTTGCAATCGGACTAAATGCATAAACACTGCCATTTTCTCATTGCAAAATATTAGTTGTGTCGCAAATAGGATGCTAACTAGCTGCCGTTCTTATCGAATTGTCGACTAAGGGACTAGGGGTTAATGGAATCTATTAGGTGATGGGCTAATAACCTGTTATCCATGATCAATATAACATTACAACCCAAATTTTCATGCTAAAAAGTGACCTAGGAGATATTATGAATGGAATCTATTGAGCAATGGGCTGGTAACCACTAATCGTGATCCATATTAATACCGTCACTACCTGATATTAATGCAAAAATGACTAGAACACATACATAAGAATACTTACTACACTATAATGTAATATGTCACCAAAGTTCTGTCCCACTTGAAAGTAATTAAAGGAATTGAATGTATATATATGTATGTATGTAACAAATGCATATTGCAAAATTTCCATCTCACTCACGTTTACGTTTAAGTGTTGCGACAGAAAGAGAACACTATACTCTTACGATCAGGATGCTAAAATATGTAGGCTTTGTTTCTCAATCATTACCAAGCAGACTTAACTTTCAAGTTATGCTGCTATTTTGTGTTTGTATGTTTGTGTATAACTTCATCAATACTTAGTAAAACTTAATTATATTACATAATATAATTAGGTATACTAATAAGGTGAAATTTGATTTATAAATTATGTTTAATTATTTAAAACATATTATGTGATTTGCAATTTACTGATAGCACATGATTTATGGTTAATATTGTCTAGTTATTAAGTACATATTTTTAAATTATGATCATAAATATTAATACAAATTTATTTTAGTATTAAGTAATTAATAATCATGATAGCTAATCAATTAAAAGATCTATTGTCGGCATTAATTACTAACGACCTTCCTTGTTGCATTAACAAAATGATTTTTAATTGAATTCCTGTGTATATTTCTATGATAATTAAGGAAAAACCTGTACAAATATCTCTTAGTCATTTTTAGCATTAAGTCTTTTCTAGAAATCAGTGAAAGGATGTCAACGCATCGTTTGATATAGCTAGCTAGATTTTAGTGCTTATAAAAATAAGATATTTTATAGCTTTAAGAAAGTATACCTATATGTATAGTTTAAACTAGTGACCCGCTCCGGCTTCGCACGGGTATAAAATATATAGCCTACTGCACTATTTAATGTATGTTATTATACATATAAATCTTCCACTCGAATCACTCTATCTATTAAAAAACCGCATCAAAATCCGTTGCGTAGTTTCAAAGATTTAAGCATACAAAGGGACACAGGGACAGAGAAAGCGACTTTGTTTTATACTATGTAGTGATAAAGAAATGGAAGTATGTACATTAAATGACATTAATATTCTGTTAAATGATGTAAAAATTGTAATTTATATATTTATTTAAACAATTACATACATACATACATACACCTCTCCTTACTTAGGGTTAGGCAGACATAACGTGTCCCTATGTTTCCCTTAGCTATTTTCGATTCATAGACATTCATACACTTACTCATACACATTTCATATTTCCTTGCAAAGTCATCTATATGTATGATTTCTCAGAGAAACGGTCAGTGAACATTTGAAACTCACACTATTCGCACACACATACACTATTCGCATCAACCATTGGTTGTAACAATTTATCTTGTTTATATGTAGAAATAAAATGTTGTAGAAAAACTAAATTACTTTGTGGTTGAAAGACATTGAGGGTAAATTTTTACGTGACGCATAAATATTAAGTATATTTACTTATACACATAAGTTAAACAAAACAATAGAAAAAGGTTGTTAAAAAATACTAAATTTACCGTAAAGAAAATAAATCAATAAATGTAATGTCAAGCAAGGTGTGTAGTCTGGTATTTTACAATCTACATTTCTGACAATACTATGAGTAACAAATTATTGTACATATAGTAATAGTAGTTAATATTATATAATATTTTTCTCGCTTATACTCATTTATTGTTATTAAAATATTCTTCTCTGTAATGACACGGTCGTCTAGTATATACCTAAGGCGTGTGTAAAACTATTCAAAACTTACGCTTATTGTATTATTAGTAGCTATTTCCAACAACAGAAGAAAAAGTGAAATTTCAGCTACTACCTACTTAATCTTAAGATTGTGTGGCGTATATTGAAGTAATAAATAAATAATCACTATTACAAGCATGAGAAAGTTTAGTAGATTTATCTAGAAATGCTATATTATAACTTAGAATAACTTATATTTGTCCAACATATACAAAGTTTAATATTTGGCACACTTCCAACAACATAATTACTCTTGGTAACTTTCGTAAGTTATTATTCAACGTTAATTATCGATATTTATACTTATTACAAATCGATACATAAACATTGAATAAATACATGTATGAAAATGTTAATAAACGTGAATTAAGCGAAAGGTTTTTCACCTATTCAAGGTAGCGATCAACCCCACTTATCCCGTTAGGGACTCACATCGTAAAGCCATATACATATGTATGTATATATAAATAAATACATATAAAAAAACTAAAAAACAAACTTACACCACTTCCTCAGAAACGCCGACGTCAGCTTCGCACACAACTTATCTTTTCCCTGCATCGTGGTCAGAATCCAGCACAACTAAAGTCTCAAACTACAATCACAGCACAAGTTTCATCACTGATCACTCGCGGTTCGAGACGTGCGCTCCGTTCGACAGCTGGCGGCCAACTGAGCACCGAGACCTGTTGCAACCGACAAACAGGTTCTTCGCTGGAAACCAAACATTTCTGAATTAATACACTTAGCACTCATAGGTTGGGCGCACACTTGACGCTGGTTGTGTTGTGTTGGGAAAGATAGAAGTTACCAAGGTTCTGTCCACGCTGACAGGCTTTAAAGGACGTGAATGTATATGTATGTGAAGAACGATAGGAAATTTCTATATATATAAATACATGCACGACATACAATGCCTTTCAAGGTGGATAGAGCCTCGGTTAGACGATAATATCTCCAAGGTAACCTTAACCTTAAGGTAACCGTAACGTAACCTTATAGTATGAATATTGAAAGTTGTAATATCATATGGAACATTTGTGATAGGTTGCTAGCCCAACGCCCGATAGATTCCATGTATCCCTAGTCCCTTAGTCGCCTCGTACGACATGTCAAGAATACCTTACTCATTTATTCATTCATTACACATAGACGATAAAATTCTAAATAAGAATGAAAGGGCAATGCCTCAACATGTAATGTATTGACTATCTAATTAAGTTTTATAATGTAACCGAAAACTTTGTGCTTTCGATCTGCTACAGACTCTTGACGACCTCTGTGGTGTGATTGGTAAAAGTTCGATTGCCGGTAAAGGCAGAGCTAAGAACTATGCTTTTCTTCTGCTTTCCTGTCTGGTTGTTGATTAAATATGCTATATATGTATTTATCTATTTATAATAAGTATATTTTTCTTAAACATACGTTGACTAGCACCCTTAACACAAGTCTTAAATGAACTTACCAAGGGGCTAGTTCAATTGGTGTAACAGTTTCCTATAATATACAATAGTGTACTCTGTGTAGCTCAGTCGTTGGAGGCTTCACTCTGACTGGGTTCAAAGTTCAAACCCCGGAGCGAGTACTAATGGAAATGAAATTTCCGACTTTCAAAGTACATTTTCGCAATACGAATACATTTGCCAAATATCGTACGAAATCAGTGTTTGGCAAATACAGGGTTAAAAACATTTTGAACTTGATTCTTGTTAAAACCAATAAAATTCAGTTCTAAAGTCAAACTTAACTAATCTTTAACTTAGGTAAAGTACATATACCATTAACTCTTGTGGGGTAGTCAAAGGTTCAGGTGTCCATCTCCGCAATCGCGAAGGTAGTAATTCTATGGCCACTTCGAACCCAAGTCAGTACTCAATGTGACAGGTGGTAAGCCATGTCACCATTTACAAGCACTAACTATTACCTGTTCGGGAACAGGTAGGTTTCCTCACGATGTTTTTCCTTACCGTAGTATTCACACATAAAAAAGTTAAGTAATATCTCAAAAAACACTTATGTCTAACTTATTCCAAATACACATACATGACGTTGGATAAATAATATTTCTTTGGTAACTTTACGGTAAACATAGATATAGTAGTAGTAAGTGATAGTTGGCTAGTCCATCTCCCCAACGTTTCTTTGTCTTAATAATAAGAAATCACTTAAGTAAAATGTTCTTTTGATTAAGCTGCATTCTTTTACTGTAAATTATGTTCCTGGCAGGTATTGACTTTAAGTAACGTTCAAGTTTAATCACCTGAGTGACTAACATTATGTATTTAAGTAATTAGTAAAATTAGCATATGATAGACAATACTATAGTTAGCAGAGCTATAACCACCGTAAGTATATGTACTTAACGGTATGTACATTTCATCAGAATATAAACTTTAAACAAACGCATTTCCCGAAAACATATACTAAACATTGCTATACGGGGAAAAATTCGTCATATAAATATATAAAAGTCCTATGTGGAAATATAACATCTAAGTACTGTAGGAATACTCATAATTATAAAATTCAATAAATACATCTAAGAAAAGTATCTAAGAAAACTAATTAATTAAACTCAATAAAAACAAAACAGAAGAGCATGTATGAGAAGGTTAATTGGTGCGAGTGAAGCAAGAGAGATTTGTCACCCGTTCCAGGTGGCGTAATAGTCACTGCCCATTCAGTTGGGGATGTAGAGGCGTGAATATATGTATGTATGTAAATAAAAACCTGTTAAACTGCCTCTAAAGACGTGCCTTATAGCAGCTGGTTACACGAAAAAGTCCCAAAGTACAGTTTTATATCATTTAATGTCTTGGTACAATCTCAAGGCTCTTCAATTCACGATCTTCACATTACTAGATCCAAAAACATCTACTAATCTATACATACATATATATGTATTTACATCTAGCGTCATTTGTGCAAAAAATTGTAAGTAAGTAGAACAAAAACTGTATTTATTTAATCATAAGTCTTCTTGAAAAAGGGTGACGTTAGAAGTGCCTATAACCGCCGAGTGTGTATGAGGTGTAGGTGTGATGTACAGGTATATGGATGTCAATGAAGCGTAACTGATTTATAAGAATCGAGAGGAGTACCGATCTGTGATCTTTACCTACCACCATGTAGCGAGACTGGAGCATTAGTCCACTAATGCGTTTTAGGACAAACGCAGTTCAGTATCAGATCATTAATAGGGTGAAGTTGGTAGTGAATGACCAAAAATTTCACCATTGATATCAGCAAAACCATTGAAGTCATCTACTACTAACTTCACACTACTATTGATCCGGGCCCTTACTCCACTAATTAACTTTGACAGCCACACAACTGCGTCGCTACTGCGTTACTTCTGCGTCTCGGCTGTAAAAGTGGCACTCTGCTAATATTTTGACAGCCACAGTTGTACCTCAATAGCGAGTCAGTGGTGCTTCAGTGGCACTTCAGTGGCCACTCAAGTATAGAAATGTCAATAGTGGAGTACCAAATATAAGGCTATTGAACTGACATTGACTGACGTTTGGTTAGTGGAGTAGCTTTTTTATGCTTCAGACGCAGAAGTACTTTGGATGTAGTTCGATAGAGCCTCAGTGACCAAAATTTGTTAGTGGAGTGCCAAAAGTGTCAAATTACGGTCACTGAAGTGCCACAGTATCGATACTGAAGTAATATTGTGGCTAAAATGAATTAGTGAAGTAAGGGCCCTGGTATTGAACTGATATTTTGCAAAAAGCATTAGTGGACTATGACCCCCTGTTGTGTTGTGTATGTATGAATATGTTAGTCTTTTAAATCGATGATACCTCAGGTGGTAGGTTAAAGGTTCGGAAAACGAAAGTTTTCTCCAAAATTCAATAGATTCCATTTACCCCTAGTCCCTTAGTCGCCTCCTACGAGATAATGGGAAGAACGGCAGTTAGTTAGCGATCTTTTTACGTTCCCTTTACATAAACTAATATGGGAAAATTATAAGTAACAAGAGCAAAAACCCAAGTGTTTATTCACTTATGTATCTTATTTTCGGCTCAGTTTATTACCCCTGCAAACATTTTGAGAATCACTCAGTTTCAAGAATCGATTGTGATAGCAAAAAAGATTTCGATGTTGCAGTCAGATCGTGCAAAACGGAGATACGGAAAAGACCAGCAAAACCTTTTTGCAGTCATATATAAATAATCCGAAAAATGACCGTGCTGGTTATCGCCATTCTTTACCGTATGTATGTCGTAAGAAGGGATTAAGGAACTTAAGGTTTCTCTATGTATTTTAGGGTTTCTATGTTAGATCGACAAAGAGATCGATATTTCTACATTTTAGCCATTTTTGAACCCTATCTAAGCGTGGCGGAAGCTTCTGTTTCTTGAGTGAAGAGAGATTTCAATGACAATCAGGTGAAATGATATTATATTCTGTTTTCGTAGGTATGTAAATGCATTAAATAAGTATATATTATTATTATCATTTTTAAATAATTCAAGCAACAAGTTCCTTTCGATTTTTCAATATAATATCCAATAATATTCAATATAATAGCCAAATCTTTATAAAAATGCATCTACATTTTTTCAGTTTCTAGATTGATTTAACTACTGATTTTCATCCCTTTAAAATATAGTAAATACTTTGAACTACTTGAACTACTTTAAATAAAATATTTTTAATGATCTACAAGATTTCTTTAGATTTTACGCTGACTTCTTAACTATGCACAACAATTATGATAAAATAAATGCATAAAAATTTTATATGTACATATTATTATATGAAAAATCTACATACACAAATAACCAGTCATTTCCCAAAACCACCGCCATCCCAAATCGGCTACAGCATAAAAATGCGATAAAATATCCATCAGGCGTCTCGATAAAACGAGTTACATGCCTTCCAACAACACAATCGTAACCTTACGCGTCTTTAAGCTAAGACAATGTTTGGAGGTCGTTCAAGACAACCTTTGAAATACCTACTACTGTTTTAACAAACATACATACGTGGTATAAATAAAAGGAAAATAATTGAAAACCCATCAAAAAGGATGAAATGTACACCAAAATATAGCTAAACTTGCACTAAAATATAGCAAAGTTTAGGTTTGGGTTAGGACTGTATTATTTTGATGTGCAAAAATAAAAAATCCCATTATTTGACGGGGTAGGCCGCGTAGAACTTATACAGATCAAATTGCAGACATTCTTCTCAAGGCGGGTGTAGCGTGAAGAACAGAAGGGCATGTATGAGAAGGTTAATGAGTGTGAGTGAAGCAAGATTTTTGTCAGGATCGTTCTAGATGGTGATCGATAGTCTTTGCCTATCCCGTGGCGCAGGGGCGTGAATATATGTATGTATGTCTCTTAAAAGATATCTATAGGTTATTGATCCCTTTATACCAAGTTGCATACTCTTAATTGACTAAATTTTCATACATACTCGGCGGTTAATGCTACTTCAAACATACACACACATCACACCCGTTTCCCTTTAGAGGGATAGGCAGAGATCACCGATCTCCTTCCGATCCTGACAAAACACTTTCGCACCTTCTCATACATACTCGGCGTTACGTAGGGGTCGGCCCAATAAGACATATGACTGTCAGATAGACGCCATATTGGTGACGTTAGAAGTGCATAATGTATGCAACAAATAGGTACGCTTGATTCCCTTAAATGGTAGGCAGAGATTGTTGATCCCACTTTTCTAGTTACTATGTTACTTTCGCTTAATTGACAACCGTTCAATATCACTTAGTAGTTAAACATACATATGTACATATACATGCACGTCCTCTAATCCCTTTCGGGGTGGACAGAACCTTGAACACTATTAAATTTCCGGTGTCACTTTTTACAAACCTACCTGTTCCCCGAACAGGTAATGTCAAATGCTTATAAATGGCTTACCACCTGTCACATCACATTGAGTACCGACTATCTGGTCAACACGTGGGTTCGAGGTGGCCATTGAATTACTACAATTGCTAAGATTGACACCCTCTGAATACCTCGCAAGGGTTAATGATCGCGTTTGTCTTTTTTTATTGTCTTATTTACCTCAACGTTTAATACTAAATCTTATCCAACAACAATATTATACATATATATTATATAAGTTGAGTTTGATAGAAACAAGGAAGATTTGTCAGGATCGTTCCACGTGGTGATAATAGTCTCTGCCTACCCCGTTGGGGACGTAGAGGCGTGAATACATGTATGCATGTATAGAGGTGGCATAGCAACCCAACACCCTGCAGACAATGTCAAACCTGACACTCTGGAAGCGAGGCAATCAATTACCATCGCGTCAACAAGCCAATATCAACATTACCAAGCTCGTATTTCTCAAGACTTCAATTCCATTACCTATGTACTTACAAACTTGCGTCATACACACACATACATACATATCATACATACACAGTTAATCAATCAGCTGGCGACAGTCCACTGCTGGACATAGGCCTTCCCAAGGGTACACGAAACACGATCACTTGTGGCCTTTAGCCAGCCACTACCAGCGATCTTCAGGTCATCGGTCCACCTGGCAGGGGGCGTCCTTCACTACTTACAATTAGTGTATGTAATCCTAACGTCACCTTTTTTCAATATAGCGTCTATCTCACTGTCATAATATGTCTTATAGGACTGACCCCTATGTAAACACCCTTCCAACCCGCTTCATATCGATATAACGGACGTAAATCTATATAGCGTATATAACATAACTAGTGACCCGCTCCGGCTTTGCACGGGTATAAAATATATAGCCTTCTCCACTATTTAATGGATGTTATTATACATATAAACCTTCCTCTTGAAATACTCTATCTATTAAAAAAAACCGCATCAAAATCCGTTGCGTAGTTTCAAAGATTTAAGCATACAAAGGGACATAGGGACAAAGAAAGCGACTTTGTTTTATACCATGTAGTGACAATGAATAATGTGTTGGTGTATTTGTAAAGGCTTATATCCAGCAGTAGACTTCTATAGCCTGATTGCTTGGTACCATTCTACGTACCTTTCATAGCTTAAGCGTGTTTAAACCGAGGGCCGAACCGAGGTTAGAATTGCATAACCGACATTACGAAACCGACTGAGCAGCGTTGCAATTTGATGTTCCTAAAATTTCATAATACGCACGTGCTGGCCAGGATATCGCCCGTGTAATAGTTATGTTGTTTCCTGAAAATTTCCTTTCTGATGTATAAGGTCACGCAATCGTCGGGTGCGTAACGTAATATGTAACCTCCGAATTATGGATGAGGGAAAACATATGTTTACGTATAAACACTTGTATATTGTTGTTACTTAGTACTGGCCTTACAAATCTATTGATGACGATTATAAAAACATTATAAAGTTCTTTTTTTACATTCAAATTTGTTTATAAGAGGTTTTGCTCTAAGATGAAATTCGCATTGATTGAATTCCCTACATACTCGTACATATATTCTCGCCCCTACGATAGAGAACATCGATCGCCACCTGGAGCGGTCCTAACAAATATCTCTTGCTTCACTCACGACCATTTCTCATAGATGTTCTTCCATTACGCTGCGTACATCCGCCTAGAGAAAATTGTCTCCAATTCGATCTGTATACGTTCTGCGTTCTGTATAATTCTACCCTCGACTTAAAAGTGTATAAAAGTGATATTTAGGACTTTATTTTACGAATTCCGAATCCGGAGTTTCTTGTTGGTTCTTCTCAGAGCCAGGGTTTTCGAATCAACGGTAGAATTTCAATGCTAAGAGACAACCAGTGTCAGGCAAATGGTTAGACTTTTAATCAATGTACTGTACTTGTACTTATGTTGAATAAAAAGATTTGACTTTGAATTGAACGAGTGTGTATGAGTGTCAATGAAGCGAAAGTTGTCCGTCAGGATCGGGACAAATGGGGATCCGTGAACTCATATTTGTATGTATGTACACTTTTACGGTTTAATCTGTAGTTAAACAAAATTGTATATGTAACACTTGCAGTCACTTTTTATAATTTGTCTGTTTGGTAAAAGTTTTATTACACATCATTTTTATATAACAAATAAGGAAGAATGATATTTAAAAATACATTTAAACTTTCCCTATATGAATCGTGTTAATTAACAATTTTTTTTTAATTATAAGCTATCATACAGCACTCTTATATTTTATGTGAATATTCATATTTAGTTTCTTCAGAATAGAAGAGCTTGTATGAGAAGGTTAATGGGTGTGAGTGAAGCGAGAGAGATTTGGCAGAATCGTTTCGGCTGGCGATAGAATATAGTCTCTATCCCACAGACCTCTATAACCTAGATACCGCAAGTGTACGTACTTTGCGTGTCAAAAAGATTACAATTGATCAACCTTTTGACTACGATCATTTAGTTCCGTCCCGACCGTCATCGTTGGCGAACGTGAAGTGCTCCTCAGAAAAATGCCTAGTTGTGCCGTAATATCTTGTAAAAATGATTCAAGAAAATAAGCCGAGATCATGGAAATATTTCTTTTCACCGGTAAGTAAATTTGTTATTTAATTGTGCGTATTTTATTTATAAATCAATTATTTTATCTTATTTGTGTCTATTACTATGTAAACCACCAAAATACATGTAAATGTGTGCATACTACGTGTTCAAAATACATTGCTGCATTTAGTTCCAAAGGTGTTGTATCAGTTCATATAAAGCAAGCAGTGAACACGGAATCGATCGATACTTTCAGTGGTAGTTGCGCTTCGTGGTACAGAGGTTATTCTCATTCGTCTTACCAAATAGGCAAATAGTGTTGTGCACATGCATCGATTCCAGTTATGGTTGTCGATTCGAATCGATTTCAAAACTACAAATAGGTACTCTAACTGATTAAAATTATAAGAAAATTATGTTTGTAAAATTTGTTCATGTTGTATTTATTTGTTAAGAATTAGAATAACGTAAAGTAAATTTTCATTACAGGTTTCCAAGCGACCCCTATATTAAAGAAAGGTGGATTGATGCTGATGATGATTAATAAAGGCGGTAGCAAATAAATATATTGATATTCGGTTTCATTATTTAACCAAACACATAAAATCTTCAGTAACCAAAAGACAATTATACAATAAGCTTATTTTATTTCAGGGAGAGTAATTAGAGATATTCTGTTTTACGAGGTCCGTTTGATTATGAATGTGTGCCGGCATGCATGTGTACCTATACATTGTTTTGTAGGTAGGTGCCAACGATCCCCACCTTAACGCACACAATCGAACTACTTGTATACACAACTACAACCAAAGTTAAACGGACTTCGTGAAATATAATATCTGTAAATAGTATTTATTATAAGTAATAAAACGACGATTTGATTCAAATTTTTATTATGTTTTTTGGTCAAAAGAATAATTAAATAAGTCTCATTAATTAGATAAGTCACTTGTGTGTACCACTAAGCCAATCATATACCTACTTAATAGTAACTTTAGATTAACTTAAAACTATATTATATAACATAACAATATCTTACATGAATAAACTTTTCATAATCACATTTGAAGTTTTATTTGGCACCAATAATTTGTAAGTACTATTATGCGTCGCACTCCGTTGAATCGTTTTGATGCGCGAGTATTTTCCCATCACTAAATCGCCGCTGTGACGTCATAATACCTACGCATATTTCGGCACGCGCGGTTTTCATAGAAATGAGTGCATTTGCGGCATCTAGGGTTATAGAGGTCTGTGCTCTATCCTGTTGGTAACTATAACATGGAATATGTATATGTACTCGTATGATTAAGATTATCTAAATATTTTACTGATTTGCTAAATGAATTTCAAATAACGACATTTATGAGGAGTTTTATTTATGAAGCTATAAATGAACATAAACATACCTTCTATATTAATAACTTTTTCGTTATTTACATCATAAAGAGATACTGCAAAGTTATGAGTAGATTGAAAATAGTCAATAGTAAATAGTAGTAGTAATTTGATCCGTATAAGTTCTACGCGGCCTACCCCGTCCAATTCTACCTTCCACTTTGGCTTTATACCTTTCGTAACCCTCCTTTCATCCATTCGCTCCGTGAAATACATGAATTTTTTATACACTACAAAACTATTCACATGCTATGATACACAGTTCAACGTAAGTGTTCACGACCGTTAACCCTTGCGGGGTAGTCAGAGATTTAGGTGTCTGTCTCCGCAATTGCGAAGGTTGTAAATCTATAGTCACCTCGAACTCACGCGTAGAACAGAATATAGTCAGTACTCAATGTAACAGGTGGTAAGGCGTATTTAATCAACACTACAAAACTGTTCACATGCTTTTATACACAGTTCAAATCTCTCATAATATTATATTACAGTCAATATCTATTACAAAGTGCATACATATTAAAAGCATAGAGTAAATCTGTCATAATGAATCACATTACGTGCTATGATAGGAATTTTCTTTGTAGTAAACACTTGACTAACCTTTGTTACTAGACGGATATATCTCCTACTATTCTACTATATAACGTATCGTTATATTGCGCAATAGATTCCATTCACTCCTAGTCACTTAGTCACCTCTTTCGAGATGCAGTACGGAAGCTAGTTAGCGTTCTTTTAACGTCCCAGACTAGCAAGGGACATAGAACTGAATATTATGCATCTTTAAACTAATTATAGTACCAACATCAATGAAGCGAAAGTGGTTTGTCAGGATCGCGACAGATGGGCGATCCGTGATCTCTGCCCATCCCTCTACAGGGAATCAGGCATGATGTGTATGTATACATTTTCCTCATACAAAATCTCCGCTTAATCTATTCAAAGGAGCACAGCATGCTAAATAGCTGGTAAATGACAATATCAATTATGAACTCATCAAGCCATGACTCAAATGTATTGTGATTCACTTCACTCGTTGACCTTATTGGCTTACACATATTCCTATAGACGCTTATCGGTACTTGCGCTTGTCTGGGACGTCAAAAGAATGCTAACTAGCTGCCGTTCTTCCCGGCTCAATATCAGCCGACACGGGGTGAAATCTATGGGGCAATGGGCAACCTGTTGCTAATGTTCCATATTACATCACAACCCATATATTCATCCTCTTATATGTCCACAGTCTGTGATTGAAGGACGTAAATGTGCATGTATGTATATGTATATCTGTGTGTGACATACAAAACATATTTAAGAAGAGTGTGTATGAGAAGGTTAATTGATGTGAGTGAAGCAAGAGATTTGTCGGGAACATTCAAGGCGGCAACAGTCTCTGCCTATTCCATAAGAAAAGCCTAAACAACACAAGTATACATGTACGTACTAACAACATAAGAATGTACTAACATTTTAATACCCAACTATCTACATCAACATGACCGTTGATCTACGCTAAGTGCCTTAAATAACTCAACGCTGATCTCCTTGACTCAGTAAATAACCTGCCGCGACCAGTTTCATAGCCAGAGTTAACTGTCACATTTCGAGCAATACTTTTTTATGCAATCACTACACACATACACATCACGCCTGTTTCCCTGTAGAGGGGTAAACCGAGATCACAGATCCCCATTTGTCCCGATCCTGACAGACCACTTTCGCTCCATTGACACTCATACATCTTCTTACACACACACGGTGGTTATAGGTACTCCTAATGTCACCCTTTTTCAATATAGCGTCTATCTGGCTGTTATATGTCTTATTGGGCCTGCACCTACGTAACCGCCCTTTCTCTCTTAATCTTAAGCTGTATGATTCGTTTGGGGCTTGACTCTTGTATCAGTGGGTACAGGGTTCAAAACTAGGAGGATGTACCAATAGAAATTAAGTTTGTTTACTTTTAATTTACATGTACCAATGGAAATGAAGTTTAATGAATTTCTATGTACATTATCGTAATAATATTACATTTATGAAATGCACAGAATACTACTTATACTAATACTGGCAAGGAAACCTACCTGTTCCCAGAACAAGAAACAGTGCTTGTAAATGGCGACAAAAGAAAGAAAAACCCGAATATTCTTTGAAAATTTGGAATATACTGGATTTCATGATCTCTCCTTTCCTCTAAAGGAAAAAAGGCGTGATGTGTGTGTATGTATGTATGTAATATGTTTTCTCTTAACCACATTAAATTAACATACAATACGGATACATTAGTCACCGTGTTTGTGCTAACCGCAAGATTATAATAAGCCTTAATGAATCAATAATGTAATGTGTTGGAAAATTTTACATATATACACACATTTTTAATACAATGTAAACACATATATACACATGTTCACACCTTTACTTCCCTAAAGGGATAGGCAGAGACTATCGATCACCATCTTAAAAGATCCTGACAAATCTCTCTTGCTTCCCTCACACCCATTAACATTCTCATACATCATAATATTTGGACATTATTACACCAATTAAACTAACCCCTTGCTAAGTACATTTAAGACTTGTGTTAAGAGTACTAGTCAACGTATATTTAAAAAGTATGTACACATTATATATAGATAAATACATATAAAGCATATATAATCAACGACCAGACTGGAAAGCAGTAGAAAAGCATGAATACATGCTCTTCTGTTATTTACTGCGTACACTCGCTTTAAGAAGAATGTGTCCAATTTGATCGGTATATGTTCTACGCGGCCTACCCCGTCCAACTCTACCTTCCACTTTGGCTTTATAAATTCCTGTAGTAACTCTCCTTTCATCCATCCGTTCAATGTTCGACACATTGTCATGTAACCACACAGTACAATATCTTTATGAAATATGTGGTTAGAGATAAATGTGAAAATCAATATCAAGTAAATGTACATATGTATGTACAATTAAGGTGAAAAAAGAACGTTCCTATATGTGTATACATTTAAACATGTATTTTCCTATAGTCCTGAGCTAGGACGTATGAAATAGTTAACTAGCTGCCGTTCTTTCCGGCATCTCGTAGTAGGCGGCTGAAAGACTTTCGAAGGTTCAATGAATCTATGGGGCGAACCTGTTACATATTATATATATATATATATATATATATATATATATATATATATATATATATATATATATATATATATATATATATATATATATATATATATATATAACATCACGACCCCAATATACAATACGGTAAATAGAAATCTTTCGGCGATGGGCTAGCAACCCGTTACCGATTTTCCAAATCAGAACTCGAATATTAATTCTACAAAGGAACAAATATTAATATCTCCGAAGTTCTGTCCACACGAAAGGGATAAAAAGGACGTGAATATATATGTACATACAACCCCAATATTCATATTAAAAAGTGACTAACGATATAACAACGTCAGTCCATAGTTCAGTCCACCCCAAAAGGGATTAAATAACATATATATATATATATGTGTGTGTGTGTATGTATTTTTCCTCAGTTACATAACTCAAGACTAACGACGTATTTAAGATGTCAAGGTTGCCTTGGGCTAAGTTGGAAAATTTGGCATGCATTCACTTAACATGTATGCAATTACAAACAGACTGATACATACATACATATATTCACGTCTATACGTCCTTAAGGGGATAAGCAGAGGCTACAAGGACACCTGAATGGGTGACAAATCTCTCTTGCTCCACTCACACCCGTTTAACTTGTCTTATATGCTCTTCTGTTCTTCGCACTACGTTCACCCGCCTTGAGAAGACGCCACCTTTACATCTCTTCGCTTATATTGATTAATCACTACATAGTATAAAACAAAGTCGCTTTCTCTGTCCCTATGTCCCTTTGTATGCTTAAATCTTTGAAACTACGCAACGGATTTTGATGCGGTTATTTTTAATAGATAGAGTGATTCAAGAGGAAGGTTTATATGTATAATAACATCCATCAAATAGTGGAGTAGGCTATATATTTTATACCCGCGCGAAGCCGGAGCGGGTCGCTAGTATATACATCGTATGTATTTGAATGCCTATCAAAACTATTATTTCACACAAACCCACACCTAATAACTCTTATTGTTTATTTAAACTGCGCTTCGCACATTTGTGGTAAAACAATCGTCCCATCCCACGCCAAGTGGGAAATCAAAGATCATACACAACGCGATAGTAATTGTTATAATACTACAGTGGTCTTTATGTAACCGGTTACGAAATTTGTTTATCACGGCACCAAAAGTCACACGTTTTCAGAACAATAATTATGTATCGTTTTTATAAATTAAACAAGCAGATTATAATCGACCAAAACTAACTAAATTAAGACTAGTATGTATGTAAAATGTAACTTGATTCGTATGACAAATGTTTAGTGACATCTTTCTAATGAACCTTGTCAGGACGTTGCGAAATTTATGGATTTTTGCACACGAAAAAATTGCACTATTTCTACTTGTAAATATAATATTAGTAAATACTGGATACTGAAACATAACATAACATACGTTGAAATATGAAAGAAGATGTAGTGACGAAAACAGAGAAAGGTATTTTGCCGTGATTTGGGCTTATACATAGCAAAATATAGGAGATATTCTTCTCAAGGCAGGTGTACGTAGTGAAGAACAGAAGAGCATGTATTAGGAGATTAATGGGTGTGAGTGAAGCAAGAGAGATTTGTCAAGATCATTCAAGGTGACAAGAACAACAGAAGTAAATTCATGAATGGAATATGTATGTGAAATACTCATTAGTTATTATCTGTAGAAAAAACCTCAAATGTTTCCATTCTTTATCATCATATAATGGAAAGATTAGAATAACCATTAAAAAATAAATAATACGATTAAGTAATTGTTACTAATTCTTTAAGTAATTAATATTGAATTTTAATCATGAAACCACATCCTATACGCAAGAAGTTAACTTGGAAATAAAATACTATATATTTCGTCACAATCATAGAACCTGAACGGTTCTAATTGTTGGGAATTATATTTTATAATTTATTATTAATTCGTTGTTGACATCCATAGACCTACTCATACAAACTCGGCGGTTATAGGTTCTTCTAACGTCACCCTTTTTGAATATGTCTCTTTTTACTTTTGGTATATATTATATACATATACTAGCGACCCGCTCCAGCTTCGCACTTCTGGCTATTTAATGGATGTTATTATACATATAAACCTTCCTCTTGAATCACTCTATCTATTAAAAAAACCGCATCAAAATCCGTTGCGTAGTTTCAAAGATTTAAGCATACAAAGGGACAGAGAAAGCGACTTTGTTTTATACTATGTAGTGATTTGGATTGGGATATGTTTAGAAAACTGATTGTCTGACTAAAAACTTTAATGCCCTCTCTTGTAAAGGAAGGAAAATGAAGATGTTTTACGACTGTGACGATTTATCCCATGCTAGTCTGGGATGCAATTAAAATACTGTAGGATTCACTGTGTCCTACATGAAAAGAGGAAGCTTCCTACCTGGGCAGGTGTTCGTCCAGGCTAATGGCCTGAGTTGGAAATTTGTATATATCTTGTTTCCGATAAATATTTCACTTGCGCGTTCTAGGAATTGATTTGTGTGCAATTATTATTTTATATTCTTGGCGGCGTCATCTGTGGTAATTATGTTTAACTAATTGCAACCTAGGTTTACTTAGGTTTCTCTGTGTGTGTGGCGCTCTAGAGGTCGCCACAATACTAACTAGCTGCCCTTCTTTCGCCATTTCAAAAGAGATGACGCGATGTACTTAACCTACGTAAAAGGATTTTTTAAGAGATTCGCGATTTATACTCATGATTAATAGCAAACGGGACTTATCGCGTATGTTTTTAAATAATAAAGTTACCTTTATTAACCCGACGTTTCGGCTACGTTGCAGCAGCCATGGTGACGGGCAGACCTGCCATGTCACCATGTCCACCCGTGACCATGGCTGCTGCAACGTAGCCGAAACGTCGGGTTAATAAAGGTAACTTTATTATTTAAAAACATACGCGATAAGTCCCGTTTGCTATTAATCATACGTAAAAGGAATAACTAGGAATGAACGGTATCTATTGGGTGTAGTGCTAGTAGCTTTTCACCAATGCTACCTATTATTTTATCCCAAAACTAATACTAAATGTGACTTACAACCAAATTATGTCTCCGGACCTATTCTTCTACTACGACAGGGATCAAAGACCGTGATATATATGTATTCGTTTCTAAAGAAACATAATGATACGCTTCACGACTTGTGTATACACAGTCCCTTTTTATTGTAGCGGGGTAGTCCAGGCTTGAATGCCCATCTTCGAAATTTCGAAGGCATGTGTATGGGTCACTCGAAGCCCGCGTTTCACTAGATAGACAGCACCCAACGTGATAGGTAGTGAACCGTATCGCTATATACTCGTATAATCTCTGGCTATTACCTATCCCAAGGAATAGGCAGGTTTCTTCACGATGCATTGCACACCAAAGTTCTGTATATTACGTACGATATTGTAGGCGTGGAGTTGCGTTAGTAATATTAATGTTTGTGAAAGAGAATATACGCTTCACGACTTGTGTACTCTTTTTTCTTTGCACCCAACGTGGTAGTTAGTGCACCTTATTACCTATCCCGAGGGATAGGCAGGTTTCCTCACGATGTTTGCCCTCGCCGTTTCACCAAAGAACTCTTCGTAAAGATTACCAAACCATCGCGTCGCGGAGGTCGTCCCAAGACATCAGTTAGTAACTTTTGCACGTACAAACATAAGGTCGTGCCTCGGGTCATGGTCTTTGAGTAATGGTTAAGAAAGGTCCTTGTTTATTCACTTTACGACTTCCCCAAAAGGAAGGATAGAGGTCGCTGTGTGTAGTGCACGACTCGGCATTGGTGGGGCCTGAATGCGGATATATAAGTAATGTTTTGGTAATCAGTTGGAAATTGTTGTTTACATGCAAATTTATTGTGATGGATTCTGACAAGACAGGATAATATGTTTTTTCATTACAATTATGAATAATATTAAGTTTGCTAGCTAGCCTATCGTTCAAAAATACCTTTTAAATAACTAATAGCTTATGAAAATATATTAGTTGTTCTGTGTTAAATTGTTATTAATGCAAATAAATATATAAGTTTGAAACTTAAACTTTGTAATCTTTGTTAAATTTTAAATATAATTGACCAATGACTATATCCAAACCCAACCATCTGAATTAGATGCCTTTTGCTGCGACAATAACATGCTCAAGCATTATCACTTTTAATAGGTTATTATTGTGTAAATTCGTGTATACTGTATATTTTTGTGGATGTAAATAAAGGCCTCTTTATTAACGTAAGTACTATCCCACATTTTCGCAATTAATTTTGTCTTGTTATCTGAGAATTTGTCCATATTAAAAGCGAAACAAATGTATGCATTCAAATACAAAGTTTACATGCGACAATTTTCTTCTACAATTAAATATCATTTACTGATGACAACAATTTCTTGTTTGTTTTTAATGACCAATTATAATTATTAACCATTAACGACATAGGAAATACGCTATAATCAGAGGAAATTACCTATTACATACATATGTCCCGTGCCAGTCTGGGACGTAAAAAGAATGCCAACTAGCTGCCGTTCTTCCTGCCATGTCGTAGGGTTGAGGGACTAGGGTAAAATGGAGGCTATTGGGCGTTGAACTAGCTACCTGTCACCAATTTTCCATTATGACATTGCAACCCCGATATTCATGCTAAAAAGTGACAATAGATGAAACGTATAACGTCTGAGGACATCAAAGTCAAAAGATTTTTTTCAATATAAATACAGTAATAGTACATTCATTGAGCGTCGAAATATATTGAGTGGCACTGGTTGTCTTACAACTATGACACCGTTAGTATACATGTGTACATAAAGTGTACATAATGTATATAAAGGTGGGAAGACGACCTACGCAGGTTGGCTGGCATCGAATGGATGCGAACGGCCACTGATAGGGAGAAGTGGCGTCATTTGGGGGAGGCCTATGTCCAACAGTGGATGCAGACAGGCTGATGATGATGATGAAAGGATGTGAATGTATACATGTGTACATATACATGCATACTCTAATCCCTTACGAGATAGACAGAAATACAGAGAAACAATAACTGTAAAAATAAAAACCATTGGCATTTTCACTGTATAGAACTTTGATTAAAGGTAGGTAGCCCATCATCCAATAGATTTTCATTGACTCATTCGTTCCCTAGCCTCCTACAACATGCCGGGAAGAACGGCAGCTAGTTAGAATTCTATTAATGTCCAAGCTAGCATGGGATATAAAGTTGCAGTGTAATATTATATTTAATATCTTTTCTATTGTTATTCGTTTTTATGAGTATGTTTGGTAGGTGCAAATGTTAAGTAAAGAAACCTACCTTTACTTAGTATGAAAATAAACATATTGTAAATAAACGTAGTAAAATTGAGCATTATAATTTTAATACCTATACGTAACTTAAATGTAAACACGAAAATACATAATCTTAAGGTGGTTTGGGCACATGGTTGAAAGGAGGGTTACAAAAGGAATCTATAAAGCCAAAGTGGAAGGTAGAGTTGGACAGGATAGGCCGCTAGAACTTATACAGATCAAACGGGACATTCTTTTGAAGGCGTTGCTTGAAGAACAGAAGAGCATGTATGAGAAGGTTAATAGGCGTGAGTGAGCTACGAGATTTGTCACGATTGAGGGGATGAACGATCCTGACAAATCTCCTTTCACATTCACGCTCTTCTGTTCTCCACACTTTGAACAAAGGAAAAATAAATAAAAATAACACGTGTCTCTTTGGACACGTGACATTGGCAATTATAGTCATTATCCAAGTGGTGACTGTATAAAAAACATGTCTAACTAACATTGCGTGCATCAAATGAACCGATTGCTAGATGCAGTCGAATGGGAGTCAAGGATGTACTTTGGCCGCATATTATATTATTATACATAATAATATATAGTTTATTTGCTTATTGACGTGCAAAAGGATCTAGTTTTACAGAATAAATGCAATACAGTCAATGTATACAAAAAACACAGAAGGCCAAAGAACACTTCTGAGCTATCAGGACAATTTGTGGGTTCGAGATGGGCATTGAATTACTGACTATGCAATTTCGGAGATGGACACCCAAACCTGACTGACTATAGATAGAGGTTTGAGTGTCTATATCTGTAATTATATCCATGTCTTGACCAGACAGTCAGTACTTAATGTGACAGGTGGTAAGTCATGTAGCCATTTCTAGCCATTGACTATAGCTTGATCCGAGTAATATGCAGGTTTCATCACCAGGTAGGTTTGCAAGTTAATCAAGGATATTATTTTATTCATTTCCTTAAAATGATTTTAATTTACGTAGATTATTTACAGTCACTAACGGTGAGGGAAAACATGCATCGTGAGGAAACCTGCCTATCCCTCGTGATAGGTAATAGCCAGTACCTGTATACAGTTGACTATCTATCACGTAGGGTGCTGTCTATCTAGTAAGAAACAAATTAACGCGGGCTTTAAGTGGCTCATACATAACATGCCTTCGAAATTCAGAAGATAGGCATGCAAGGAGATATTGTATCTCTTTAGTTCTGTCACAGTGGAAGGGAAGTGAAAGATCGGTTAGACACCTGAACGCTAATCGTGAGGTCCCGGGTTCGATTCCCGGTGAAGACAGAGTAAAGAACTACTCTTTTCTACTGCTTTCCCGTCTGGTCGTTGATTATATGCTATATTTGTATTTATCTATATATATATAATATGTATACGTTTCTTAAATATACGTTGAATAGTATCCTTAACACAACTATTAAATGTGCTTATCAAGGGGCTAGTTCAATTGGTGTAATAATGTCCTAATATTATTATTATATCTATGTATGATACTATAACTTCTACCTACGCCACGCAGATCATTATCGTCATATCACGTGTCTCCAACCACTTAGAACAAAAAAGGAAACGTTTAACGATATTTAAATAAGTAGAACTGACAACAACAATAGACTTTTCATCCAATTAGATTATTGTGTTAGGATATTATTACAATTATACGATGAGGAAATTGTAAAATTCACTTAATAATATGCCTCCTAGCCGTTCAGCTTATAACTGTTAAGTTATTATCTTAAATATACTTGTAATAATAAATAATATCAATAATTATTGAGCTAAAAATGTATGTAGCCTAGTGGAAAAGACATCTTACTTCTGTGTAATGATTTATGATTTTCTTTTACGTCAAAATTTCCTTTTAAACTCATGCCTTTGCGTCCCTAAGTATAGAGGGAGCGACTATCGATTGCCATCTGGAACTATGACAAATCTCTCTTGCTTCACTCACATCTATTAACCTTCTCATACATGCTCTTCTGTTCTTCACACTGACGTATTTATTTACGACAATTCTGCGTCAGTAAATACTTATTTTGTAAATAGATTGAACAACTCGTTTTAAATTGACACAATGTAAACTTTGTCTAAAAGCCTAAGATCCTGCCTGAATCTTTCTGCGACCACGGCCTTTGCAACCGGGTCGAAACGACGGATGATATAAAGGTATATCTTTACTTAATTTTAACGTGATACGATCCGGTATCATAATGTAAAATAATGAGTGCTTGGTGTTAATAGAATCAATTAGATGATCGCCCAGCTACCATCATCAGTAATCCCAAATTTCCTACATTTTCGTCCCCAAAAACAGTCCGGTCCCTTGTATTCAATCTACCCCTTACGCGATTGTAGACTTGAGCATGTGTACACTAGAACACAAGGTTGCTCTTAAGTATTTGTAACGAGCGGCTGAAGTAATTAGACCACGAATCAGTGCGTGAAACCAAACGAAATTGTGATGAGAAATACTTTGATATTTTCCGTAAATTCATGCATAAATCAATAATTTTTCCACAATTTTATACACGCATCATGTTTATTATAAAATTGTCTTTATACTTATACAAATTTATTATAAATTTATGTAATAAAATAAAAGTTATAAGCATACATACAAACATTTATAGAAAATAAAAGACGCACAGTGCAAAATGATATTATTTCACACTTTTATCACACAGTTATTAGAGAAAGGAAAACGTATGATGCCAGCTGAGATAAATTAGTGTGGACGCATCAACTTCACACGAATTGAACTAGCCCCAGAGTTGCTATAGTTATCTATATTAATAATTTCTTGCAGGGTTACGATAGGCACGATCGAACTTTACCACAATAACAGTAAAAAAACGAGATTTCGAGTCGACAACATATGTAGATATATCTGGAAAGACTATATATTTAAAACATCCTGTGCTAGTCTCGAACCTAAAATTAATGCTTACTAGCTGCCATTCTTCCGGTCATGTTTTAGGAGACGACTAAGAGATTAGGAGTAAATAGAATCTATTGGATGATAAGCTAACTACCTGTCACTAATATTACATCATGACATCGCAACCCCAATATTCATGCTAAAAACTAACTTTAGACATATTATATCTCCGAAGTTCTTTCCAAACCCAAATGGATTAAAAGACGTCAATGTATATGTATATATTTCAGTCGAAAGATTTTTAAATTTTTTTAATTTATAATAGAATTATTTTAAGTAGTTTTAAGTATGTAAAAATCTTCTCTCAATCAAAATTTCTTGTCATGATTCTATTTTTGAATTCTTAAATAAAGTTATACGGATTGGACTTATAAAATATATCGAAAGGCTACATCCAACTACCTTCTACCAAGACACTACCAGGAAGCAAAGCGAGAAACCATCTCAAATTACCTTCACCCACTCCACAATTCATACAAATAGCAGTGACTGAGCACTAGGCGCTTAAATGCTGAGATTACCCACTTTCCTCTTGCACTTATTTGCTGGTTGCGTCACGGCTTACGTTGGATGAAACGGCACTTTTCTAGCCTTTGGATCGGTATTACATATTCGCAAGTCCAGTGCTATAACACCAATTGAACTAGCCCCACAGTTGCCATATTTATCTATATTAATAATTTCGTGCAAGGTTAGTGTTGGCTCGATCAAACTATACCTCAATAATAGTAACAAGAAAATATTGATTTTAAAGTCGACAACATATGTAGATATATCTTGAAAGAATTAATATTTAAAACGTTCTGTGCTAGTCTCGGACGTAAATAGAATGCTAACTTGCTGCCCTTCTTCCCGGCGTGTCGTAGGAGACTAAGGGACTAGGGGTATATGGAATCTATTAGGCAATAGGCTAGCTATTTGTTACCAATGTTCTATAAGACAACTCAACTGCAACATTTATGATAAAAAGTGATCTAGATGATACTAGATCTTCAAATTTCAGTCCACCCCGAAAAGAATTGAAATATGTATATAAACATCTACATATATAATATAATCTAACAGGATTGGTAGAGATCTAATATGTAGCCACCTTGAACGATCTTGGCAAATCTCTAAGCGCTCACTTATATATTAGGAAACCTTACAAATACAAATATTCAATTAGTTTATGATGTTAGACAAAATTGTATTATATATAAATTTAGACTGATCTTAAGTTTATACCTTTCCATTAAACTTAACCATGTTCTTATGTTCTTTACGCTACGAAAACTAAGGTTAATTTATAAAAAAATTAACCTAATTAAAATTTTTTTTCTTTGTTATTTTCCTCTGCCAATCCTACCACAAACCTTAGTTCTTTGCTGTGCGTTATTTAAAAGCATTACCTACTGTATTCATATACTATTTATTAATATGGGAATCCCACGAAGAAGATATAAGATAAGAGTGACGTTAGAAGTACCTATAACCGCCGAGTGTTTATGAGGAAGTGTTTGAGTGACAATGAAGCGAAAGCGGTTAGTCAGGATCGGGATAGTAACTTCTGCCTATCCCTTTACAGGGAAACGGACGTAATATGTATATGTAAGTTCAAAACAAAGTTTTTTATTGAAACACAGTAAAAACTCCTAACCATATCTCTTGAATATGCAATTATTTTGCTATAAAAGAGAGTATCTAAACATATACATATACACAAGTTAAATTGGGTGTTATATAATAATGTTTTTATTGTATGTATTATTTTATAATTTTAAATTAAGTGTCTAAAAACCTGCGTTACACAAGCCAATTTTGGTCAAACCAATAACAATGCTATAATATACAACAATAACCATTACAATATTGATTTTTAAAGAAAAAACCTAAGATAACAACTTTCCCAATGTACATAAGCTAAAACTTTCACCAGTTGACTTTTGATTTCTAGCAATTTGGAGTCGCTGCTTCAATTTTATCATCATTCAAACTGAATACAGTCGTTAGCACGCAAACGGAAGTTGATTTGGGACTAAAATAGATTTTGATTAGATGCCTTTCTTTTCAGGTTGTTCTAGTATCAGAGTTAAGTGATTTGAGAGTGTTAATTACAGCTCTGGTTACCTACCAGTAATCCGTAAATATAAAATTGCCGAAATAACTTGTTTTAAATTTACAGAGTAATCAAGAAGGTCCTTTTTAGTAGTGAAGTAAGTTATAATTATCTATGTACGTATTCATATGTATACAGTAGATAGAGCCTTCACTACACTAATTCATACACACATAATGCGCGTTTCCCTGTAGAGTGCTAGGCAGAGATCGCGGATCCCCATCAGTCGCGATCCTGTCTCTTTTAATATTTCGTCTCTCTGACTTTCATAATAATAACAAGCTAATTATTAACAATTATAAAAATTTTAATGTTATTTTTAGTTAAATGTACAAAACAAATTAAAAAATGAAATACACTCTATAATCACATTTGACATATAATAGCAAAGTTAAGTAATAAATTACTAAATTGAAGAGATTTCGTCGCATCATCCACTAACAATGACTATTACGACGTCTTCGAGAGAAAGGCAGATAGTTCCAATCTAATTCAAAATAAAATGTATACTTTATCTGTTATGTTTTCATTGTAATCCAATTATCGTTTATTGATTTTATTGTATGTTAAATATTTTATGTAATTGATGTAGATGCCTGAATAAACATTTTTTTTTAAATTAATTTATGTTTTTTTATACTATTATATCAATAATATTGAAGTGGTTAGCCTATAATGGCTATATTATTCCTATACCTTAGTCGCTAAGTATCAGTATTGGAGTTGTGATAGCATTGCTAAGAAACATTGTAGAAAAGGTTTCTAGAAAAATAATGATAATTTGATCCTAACTTCCGTAGTAATTTTGAACGTCGAGAAGAACTGCAACTAGTTAGCATTCTATTACGTCACAGACTAGCATGGTCAAACCTACATTTTCATTCTAACTGATAATTTTACAGCACGCGTGGTAAATATGATACGATCGTTTAATACGACGCGTTGATGTCTTTTACAGGGGAATTTATGGAAGAATGCAAAATATATGACATCAACATGATGAAATCTACCCTCTACTCTCTACTCCTCGGAATAGGTTATAAACAGTGCTCAGTAGAAAAAGAATTTGTACGTAGTGTGAAGAACAGAAAAGCATGTATAAGACGGTTCATGGGTGTGATTGAAGCAACAGAGATTTGTCACCCGTTCCAGGTGGCCTTATAGTCTCTGCCTATCACGTTAAAGACGTAGAGGCGTGAATATATGTATGTATGTAAATAGAAAGGGACACGGTTTAATATCTGTTATGTTAAATACTGACTATTTGGCCATGTAATGCGCTTGAACCTCTGACTATCCTGCAAAGGTCGTGAATATTAATCATAAAATATGTAGCATACGTAAGAGTTTATCGTAAAACGCACGTTACTGTTTTAGTTTTATATTTACTTCGACATACTCATATAAATGTAAGTGCCACGAAGATTAAGTGTGTCGAAAATTCTATCCAAACATGACCTTTGAGCGAATTAGTATATGTACACACGCTTATATACTTACATACATATTCAAGTCTCTACTTACCTTTACATATAGCTGACTTATACGAGAACAAAATTTGAATGTTTGTTTTTATAACTTCAGACTATAAATTTGATTATTGGCTTTTACATGATGTGTCTCATTAGTGTACTCCATACGCGACATAAACATATTTATTATTCTACCTACTGTCTGATGTTCTTTCTATTCCGAAAAAAATTTAAAACATCATAAGGTGCATTCTAAGTAATGTTAGAATAGTATTAAAATTTGTGATAATTGGTGATAATGCTTTAGTGGTGGTAATTGTAAGCAATATCAACCAGCTCTCATAGCATTGGAGACATCACTTTTTCATGTGTTTAAGGTAAACTACACCCATTCAAGGCGCTAAAGGTGGCTCTGTGGAGTCAGGGTTCTACAGGCAACCACCGAGCTAGACGCTTTTTCGCCACAACAAATATTGTAATGATTTGTTAATATAAAATATAATTTGTCTGAATGTAATAACTTTTTTTCTTGTTTAAGTAAATTTCAATATTAAATTATTGTTAAATAGTTATTGTATGCATTATTTGTTATTCCAAATTATTGTGTCCATGTAAGTATCTTAATAAAGGTTTATTGTTTTTATTTGAACTCCCAATATAACTCCAAACACTGCACTTAAAAACCGCCATCCGCTCACGCTTGTTGGCGCACAATTATTCAGTAGGTACACGATTACGTACAACTCATTCAGTCGAGGTAATGTGTCGAAAGTCCGGCGGCCTGTAATCGCCGCCTGCTCACGGCTCTATTACAAGGATATATACACACATACATATATGTTACGTACACATACAACATACATGTAAGAGACAAACATTGACAAACGCGGGTTATTTAGAGGTTCAAGTGTCCATCTAAGCTATATGTGCAAAATTATTTGCTTTTTTAACTGGCATAGGGCAAAAAATCCTGAAAGCCGGAGTTTTTTGTTGGTACTTCTCCAAGTTAGGACTTCCGAACCAACGGTAGGATTTCAATGCTAAGAGACAACCAGTGTCAGGCAAATGTTTTGACTTTAAATGAATGTACTGTACTTGTACTTATGTTGAATAAAAACATTTGACTTTTGACCATCTCCGCAATTGCGAAGTTAGTAAATTCTATGGACACCTCGAACCCACATTGTACAAACATACATGTATTTACGCTTGTACGTCCCTAACGGGATAGGACTATCGATCGCCACCTGAAACGGGTGAGAAATCTCTCTTACTTCACTCACACCCTTTAACCTTCTCACACAAGCTCTTCTGTTCTTCACGCTACTTACACCCGTTTTAAGAAGAGAGTTTGTTAATAATTGTATTGGGTTGAAACAAATTAACATATGTAGGTGTATACTGTGATGACGGGTCCTGTGATTGATGGAATGTAAATCGGATAAGCAATGACTTTCTTTAGCCAAAGGTAATTGTTGATGGGTAAATATATGTAATATATGGTAAATATATGTTATCTGCCAATAATAATTAAATTTAAATAGCTAAGTGCTATACAAAGAACTTCGGTCAAAAATATAGTGATGAAATTGACAGATAAATAAAATGCATTGAAGTCTCTTAGTAGTATAAATAATAGACCGCAAGCAAATAAACTATTGAGCATTTTCATAAAGTAGAAAACAGGCTTTTAACATATAAACTATATTCCATCGAACACACGTCCGGTAGTCATAGGTATTTTAAGTCACGTATAATAAGCGTGCTTCTTTGTAAACTTAAAAATAAAACAAGTAGGTAAACAAAATCATCGTTATTTATATCTTTGCGAAAACTATATAAACATTGATTAGCAATAAAATGCAGCGCTAAACTTCGTTTCATCATACAATAAAGTTTTATTAATCGTAATAAAAAATATGTAAGAATATTACCTATGTGGTAATAAGTATATAAAAATGTTAACACATACTGTAATCGTAATATAAATGCCAAATATACAAATTCTACGGTGAGGGAAAACGTGTAAAGAATACTGCCTATTCTTCGGAACAGGTAATAGTCCGCATGTAAACTATATGTAACACTACTTATTAAGTAGTATAATTATGTACTCGTATATACATTCACGTCCCTTAATCCCTCTTGGTGGTGGATAGAATCCCCGAGATATAAAAATGTATGTCCTAGGTGACTCCAGGGTTAGCATAACCAAGTCTTGGACTAAAAAAGTATACTAACTAGCTGCCGTTCTTTCCGGCACTTCGTACCAGAAGAATAAGTGGCTAGGGTAAATGGAATCCATTGGATAATGGTCTAGCAACCTGTCACCAATGTTCCATAAGACGTTACAACTTCAATATTCATGCTAAAAATAACCTAGGAGATATTATCATATCATCCAGGTTTGAACCACTCAGAAATGCATTAAAGGACGTGAATGTTTATGAATGTGAGTCTTTAGCTGATGCAGTTTAAGCCTGATTACAATACCAGAAGTGACTAAGAGAACGCAGGAAGAACAAAGTTTAAAATAACAGAGTGAGTTATCAAAACATATCTTGTTATACGCACAATTATCTCGAAATGTAATATTTTGATTTACCAATCAATTTGATATTCATTATTTTATATTATATCAATATTTTGATTAAATCAAGTGTCATGTTTTATAAATTGATTCCGATCATACTTTTCCTATCGTACCGTGCTAGATGGGGACTTGAATAGACTAAATAGCTGCTTTTCTTTCTTAACGTAGACGACTGAGGGATTCATGGATGATTAGGGTGATGGACAAAGACAAATAAGTTCACGACCATTAACACATGCGGGGTAGTCAAGAGGTTTAGGTATCCATCTCCGCAAATCGTGGAGGTAGTAATTCTATGACCACCTCGAACCTACGTGTTGACCAGATAATTAGTA
This sequence comes from Leucoptera coffeella, assembly GCA_030578115.1. Classification (NCBI taxonomy): domain Eukaryota; kingdom Metazoa; phylum Arthropoda; class Insecta; order Lepidoptera; family Lyonetiidae; genus Leucoptera; species Leucoptera coffeella. Next base: position 241,774 of record JAMBLF010000396.1, read on the forward strand.
CTCAATGTGACAGGTGGTAAGCCATGTCGCCATTTACAAGCACTAACTATTACCTGTTCATGGAACAGGTAGGTATCATCACTATGTTTTCGTAGTAGTAGTATTCGACGCATAGCGTAAATGTGTTTTTATTACGAAAATGCACATGCTCAAGAGGGATTTGAACCCTGTACCCACTGATACAGAGTCAAGCTCCGAACTGAGCTACGTTTTATTTAATTAAGGGTGATAGATTAGCAACCTGTTCGATTTCTTAATAATACAACCGGTAGTCATGTTATGACTAAGAATGTATGTAAAACCTAATAGGTATGAAAGAACGTGTTTATGGCATAGGTGCTTGGTGATATTAAAGTGTAATTTGAAGTGTTTATAGTTTTATATTACGAGCGATTAAGTATAGTTTTAGGTCGTAATAGGTACTATGTACGTAAAAAGATTGTTGTATAATCTTAAAAATACTTAAATTTTTGAATGAAGCACTCATAGAAATGTTTATCTTAAATACCGTCACAATTAATTAACAAATTAATTATTGAAGTAAAAAGAAACTTACCGATAATTTTCCCCAATTCAGCAGACGCCACGGAGAAATTTCACAAAAATCGTTTTTTCCGCAAATATTTTCCAAAAATCGCCAAAATCAACACGCAATGTCACAATCAATTTTGACACCTGTCAAAACTTCAGTAACGGTCTCCAAGCAGGTCGCAACGAAGGAGTTTCGACGTGAGTCCGGCCACAAGTCGGTTTGCGAACTGCGGTATGCAAGCAGGTCTCTCATACTTTCCAAATCGTGATTTAACCTGAATTTCTTTGCAGAGAAATTTAGACTCTAACTTCTTTTCACTAAGGTGTCTTTTTACAAGTTTTTATACGTAACAAGGAATTATATACCTTATGAGTGAAAAAATAAGGTTTGATTCTGTAAGTAGGAGAGTGTATATTGCAATTTGCTTAATATTTTGGTATACCGTCGCCGTATTTGATTTGATTAAAGTATTATATGATTTGTTGCATTAGCGATTGTACTATATAGCTTGCATCAATCTTCTATGCGTAATGATTTGTTAATATTAATTTCCGGGTTCAATTCTCAAAATGCAAAATCATTTTTCATTTGAACTTAGTAACATAGAAATAAAAAATATTTCTATGTTTTTAGCTTATAAAAAGAAGGAAAGATACTTAGTATCACTAACCATTTAAGTATCAGGAAGAGATTTAGCGTAAAACTACAGTGCACAATGAGTACATACATACACATCATGCCTGATTCCCTGTAGAGGGGTAGACAAAGATCACGGATCCCCTTTTGTCTCGATCCCAACAGACCAATTTCGATCATACCCATCATACTCTAAACTCAGAGAATTTTTTTATGGCACAGCGAATAGGTATTTTGTCCATAAATCGCAATAAATTACGGTATCAAATTTATGAATGCTTACGTAACATATATTTAAGATATTTTATACATACAAACGCACTTACATCCATGAAAATTTGGGTAGTTCAATGAACTAAAAGCTATGAAAATCTTTTCATATACATACTTATACTTTACATATACATTCAATTCTTTTAATCCCTTCCAAGTAGCATAGAACCTTGGAGACATGATAACATCTCTCACTTATTAGCTTCTATATTAGGGTTATGATGTTATATGGTGACAGGTTGCTAACCCAATACCCAATTGAATCCATTTACCCCTAGTCCCTTAGTAACCTCCTACGATATGCCGGGAAGAACGGCAGCTCGTAAGCATAGGACTAAAATCTTTGCAATACCTTTATAGTGTTGATAAGAAATATTTAGGATCTCTATATGTTATGGAATCGAAACGAATATTATCATTTGCCGTCTTCACGGCTACTTGTAGGTAACTATATATTATGTTTCCTAGTGGTTTTTCGTACTAACTAATAATATAAAGAATTAATTACATAAAATGTTTTTTATTATTTGTCGTCTGTCACTAAGATATTTATACGAATAAATAAATAAACTTTGCTACGATACGTAAAATTAACAAATTTAATAAAACGTATTTTTTTGGAATAGGTTATAATGGTATGTATTAATTCGACGTAGCTCAGTAGTTTGGGGCTTGACTCTGTATCAGTGGCTACAGAGTTCAAATCTCGGTTGAGCATGTACCAATGTACATTCACGTAACAAAAACACTTTTTAGAAATGCACCAAATACTACGGTAAGGTAATGAATGCATCGTGAGGAAATCTACCTGTTCCCTAACAGGTAATAGTCAGTGCTTGTAAATGGCGACATGGATTACCACCTGTCACATTGAGTACTGACTATCTGGTCAACACGTAGGTTCCAGGTGGCCATAGAATGTAGGAAACCTGTTTAAGGTTTAAGTAATTCTTTTTGTATATGAAAATAAAAACAAATATTTTATTATTCTTAACATAGATTTATTTAGCTACAACGTACATAAATACACAATTAAATAAAAAACACAAATTTATACAAATCAAAAAACAACTATAAAATAATATAAATTCTACAATTGAATTACCTATTTAAACTTAAAACAATTTACATTAAAATTCATAAGTTAGTTCATTAATCATTACATACATACATACATATACTTACATTTAAACCTTTTCAGGGTGGACAGAACCTTGGATACTAATCTTCGGTCACATTTTGTCTTGACTAATAGGGTTCAATCAATAAATCAATCAGCCTATGTCAGTCCACTGCTGGACGTAGGCCTCCCCAAGGTTACACAAAACACGATCTCTCGTGGCCCTCAGCCAACCACTACCAGCGACCTTTTTCAGTTCATCGGTCCATCTATTACGGTTATGATGACATTAATATGGACTATTAATGACAGGTTGCTAGCCCATCGCCCAATAGATTCCATTTACCCCTAGTCCCTTAGTCGCCTCCTACGACATGCCGGGAAGAATGGCAGCTAGTTAGTATAGTTAATAATTTAAAATTATTGTACTGATTTCGATTTATTTATCTATAAAATAAAATTAACTAATCAGACTATGAAAAAGAGATTATTACGACTACAATTCTTTTCTGGGTAGACATACATGCACGTCCCGATTCCCTGTAGAGGGGTAGGCAGAGATCACGGATCCCCATCTGTCCCGATCCTGACCAACCACTTTCGCTTCCATGACACTCAGTTGGGGTAGACATAGTTACGAATTACCATCGCTGTAGTATTTGGTCACTCTATGCTCACTTTTTAAGGAAGTGGACTTAAAGTGACCATATACCGCTTACTATATCATATCTTAGACGGTCACTTAAGCTTCTGTCTACCTTTAATAATACCTACGGATATATATTATATACATACACATCACGCCCGTTTCCCTGTAGAGGGGTAGGCAGAGATCATGGATCCCCATCTGTCCTGATTCGATATATTATATATTTCGTCCGAATAGGACGTATAATGCTCAAATAGACGCCATATTGAAAAAGGGTGATGTTAGGAGTACCTATAACCGCCGAGTGTGTATCAGAAGGAGAATTATAATAGTTTTCAAACATACACAGGGGTAGGTTATTTTTCGTAGCTAACGACTTTCGTTTCATACATACACTTCATACACACTCAGCGGTTATAAGTACTTCTAACGTTACTCGGGCCTTCGTGAGACGTCGCCAACCGCTCCTGTCCTGTGCCTTGCACTCCGCGTCCCTCCAACTCAACCCAGCCGCCCTCAACTCAGCGTCGACTGTGCGCATAAGACTGGAGGACAACATCGCCAGGGCAGCATACACATGGTGGCTAGTCCATTGCCCAATAACTAGATTCCATTTACCCCTAGTCCCTTAGTCGCTCTCTTACGTCATGCCGGGAAGAACGGCAGTTAGACTACGTTTTAGACTAGCACGGGACTATAATCATCATCATCAGCCTGTAGTAATCCACTGTCGGACATATGCCTCCCCCAAATGACGCCACTTCTCCCTGTCAGTAGCCGTTCGCATCCATTCGATGCCGGCCAACCTCCGCAGGTCGTCTTCCCACCTTGCCGGGGGGCGCCCCACACTACGTTTACTGAGACGCGGTCTCCACTCTTGGACTTTTTTGCTCCAACGACCATCAGTCCTTCTGCATACGTGACCAGCCCAACTCCACTTCAGCGTACTAATTCTTTCATAATGTCGGTAACTTTAGTTATCACCTCATTTTTGATGCGATCTACCAGAGAAACCCCGAGCATCTTCCGCTCCATAGCACGCTGAGCGACCTTGAATTTGTGGGCTAGTCCCGCAGTGAGTGTCCACGTCTCAGAACCGTACGTCATAACGCACACACTGGTTGACCGGCCTATAATGACGAGATTTCATAATATACTATATATAGTTAGTATTTTATGTAAGACCTGGACTTAAGTTTAACCTAATCGAAATCTAGCTCAATGTTCATATCTCCGCAGTATTCTGAGAGAAAATCTAGGAATAGAGTGAATTTTCCCCCATTCGTACTTTTCCAGTTCGCTGCTACATTCTTCATACACGTTGAGAGGTTTTCTAGGACATTCTGAAATAATAAAACTAATGTTAGATATATACATCGGCCATACACATCATATATTGAAATTAAATACATTAGTCAGTGCCTATATACGGCGATACTGTTCACTACCTATCACGTTGGGTGCTGTCTATCTAGTGATACGCGGGCTTCGAATGATCCATACCTAACATGCCTTCAATATTTCGGAGATGGGCATTCAAGCCTCTGACTACCCCGCCATAATAAAAAGGGAGTGTGTATACACAAGTCGTGAAGCGTATGTATGTATGTAAATACATTACGTACATGCATAGTTCAATATTCACGGCTCATTCCTTTCAGAGCGGACAGAATCTCGAAAACATTATTATTCGTTGATCACTTTTAAAATTACTATCACCCCTTATAATGTGAGGAGAAAATCTTAACAGAACCTATGCCTATGCCTCGCAACAGGTAATAGTTAGTGCTTGTAAATGGTGACATGGCTGACCACCTGTCACATTAAGTTCTGACTACCCCGCACGGGTAAATGGTCGTGAATGCGTTTGTCTTTTTAAATGTAAATTAAGTATTAATGTGCAGTTTTGTATAATAAACAAAAAGGTATTTCTTTCTTTGTTCTTATTTAACCACCACCGAGTTACGAACCTGTGGCCAGTCCTGCCTGTAGACCGCAAGACACTGCTCCGTCACCGAGTCCTCGCTCACGAAGCTATTCTTGAGAAGGAACACCAGAACATCTGATACTGCCTTCCAAACATCTTGGGGACTACTTCTAGTTAACGTTAGAATTTGAATGTTCCTGGAACAAAGACGTATTATGTTATTTACGTATACATTCACATCATTTAATCCCTTTTAATGTAGATAAACCTAGGAGACATGAAAACATCTCCTTGGACACTGTTTAGCATGAATATTGGGGTTATGATGTAATGTGGAATATTTGTGACAGGTTGCTAGCTCATCGCCCAATAGAATCTATTTAACCCTAGTCCCTTAGTCGCCTCCTACGACATGCCATTTACAAGAACTATGTATTTCTTACCTATTCGGGAAAAGGTAGGTTTCGTCACGATGTTTTCCCTCACTGTAGTATTCCGTAGTTTATAGAGTTAGTGAATGTATGGAGACATCGAACCGCGTGTTTATCAAATAGTCAGTACATAAACGTGACAAGCTTTATGTAAATTGACTATTGCTTATTCGAAAGATAGATTTTATTAAAATATAGTAAATTTTGCATGATCCCGCCCCGTCACGCCCGTTTCCTCATAGAAGGGTAAGTAGAGATAAAGGTACACAACTTTTGAGCATAAATTGTGATAAAACACACTTAATTAAACTTTCTTGTTGTGACTATGATTGGAAAGGGCATGCTTCGATGGTTTACACATGTAATGCGGATAAATGATCGTAGATTGACAAAAGGAATATATGTGAGTGAAGTGGAAGGGCGGTTACGCAGGGGCCGGCCCAATAAGACAGTCAGATAGATGCCATATTGAAAAAGGGTGACTTTAGAAGTACCTGTAACCGCCGAGTGTATATGAGGTGTAAGAGTGTCAATGAAGCGAAAGTAGTTTGTCAGGATCGGGAAAAATGAGGATCCCTGCCTACCCTTCTAGAGGGAGTCAGGCGTGCTGTGTATGTATGTATAAAACTTACCTAGAACAGAGAATCCTATCAAAATACTCCAACAACGTTCCATTTTCACTACCAACTAGGGTAGTAACATCATTATCCTCAATCGACTCTTTGCTATCTGTCGATACTTTTACATCGACTATCGACACTTTCTTATCGACATCGGGCGACCCTATCGGGGTTGGCAGTCTGTCGTCTTCGAAATCTCGGTCGAAAACCTCATCTTCGTCCATTGTGCGATTTTGGACCCTGTCCGGACAACATAAGGACCAAATTGCGTTTAACTGGTTCAGAAACTGTTGAGTTACTTGCTTGGGTTTTCTGCTGGCTGAAAATATAAAATAAAATTGAGAGATTTATATGTATATTAAACATACATACACATCACGTCAATTTCCCTGCAGAGGAGTAGGCAGAGATCAGAGATCACTTTCGCTTCATTGACACTCATACACACGTGGCAGTTATAAGTATTTCTAACGTCACCCGTTTTAAATATGGCGTCTTTCTGACTGTCATGTTTTATTGACCACCCTTTCACTTCACCCAAATATATAACATATAACTGCAGTCAATCTACTAACAGTAAATTGTAGTAATAGAGTGACAATCCCTACAGGAAAGGTTAAAAGGTGTCTGAAAAGCTATTCACGTTCTTTTATCCCTTTCGGTATGGACAGGTTAGGTTAGTACATGGTCAAATTTTCATGTGGCAATATTTAGTACTTATAGAAACCATTTTCGTAATAAAAAGGGTAGGAAATATTTGTAAATAATTTTTCATTTTTTTTTTAATACCATATTAAATTTACTATTCAGAGGGGGAATGCTATCAGAGTCTTGGGAACTCTACCACCCTCTGACAGCGATGATTATAAAGATATTTTCTATGTAATTTAATTTTTATTTCTACTTTAGGTTTATAGTTTTAATTTCTTGCTTTATTGTGTATAATAAATCTCGAGTTTTATACATATTCAATAAATAGTCTGCGATTGACTATAGTAATAGCCTTGACTATCACATTAGCAACTAGCTTATTATTGAAACATCAGCTTTCAGTGGTTAACCCTCAAAACTAACCAAGCCAGGTTTAGCAGTCGTGAAGTGTAATTATTACTTACCATAGACAACACACAAATCCAACGTCAGCTGCATAATCGCCCTGAGGGTAGGCAGACGCGTGAAGATATTGTCTTTAGAACAGACGGAGAGGCAATCGGATAAACACTGGGACAAGTCCTGTGTTTCTTCATAGTCGAGCAGCAGGCATATGTTCTCCTGTAAAAGGTGATTGGGGTTACAGGGGTCAATGTATAATAATAATTGAGACACTATTATATAAATTGAACTAGCCCCTTGCTAAGTACAGTTAAGACTTGTGTTAAGGGTACTAGTCAACGTATATTTAAGAAATGTATACATATTACATATAGATAAATGCATATATAGCATATAAAATCAATGACCAGACTGGAAAGCAAAAGTTCTTAAGTTCTTAACTCGTAACTTCGTAACTTCATAGTTCTTAACTCTGCTTCCCTCGGGAACCGAACCCGGGCCCTCACGAGTAGCGTTTAAGTGTTTAACCAATCGGAAATCGTCAAATATATACATGTATATAATACACTACTAAAGAGATGTAAAATATCAGGTCCTTCAATCACTTTCGGGGTATATAGAACATCAAAGACATAAAATCATTCTTGGTAACATATTAGCATATACATTGGGGTTTTGATGTCATATGAAATATTGGTGACAGCCCATCGCCCAATAGATCCAATTTATACCCCCAGTTTCTTAGTCGCCTCCTACGACATGCCGGGAAGAACGGCAGCTAGTTAGCATTCTTTTGACATCCTATACTAGCACAATTAAGAATAAATTTGGATTCTATTGGGCTATGGACTAATTGATATATAAATGCTATCACAGTCTCAAAATGCATATTGAATGTGATCAATGAGACATTATTATGGTTCCGAGATTCTGTCCAAAAGGGATTAAATGACGTGAATGTGTTATGTAATAAACTTAAGATTCTCATACACAAACAATATGTACTATTATTTAAAATCTAAGTCACTGGGACATAAAAGGAATGCTAACTAGCTGCCGTTCTTCCCAGCATTTCGGAGGAGGCGACTAAGGGATTAGGGATAAATTGAAACCCATATTCATGCTTAAAAGCGACCTAGGAGATATTATATCTCTTATGGTTAATAGCGATAATGTAATACTTTGTTAAATGAAAATTAAAGTTATTTTGGTTTTAATCGAAATACAATATTGTACGCCAGCAGAGGCAGCCCATGCTGATACTAAGTAATAATTGTACACCCTATTTACGCATGTGACACAATCAAGTTTCTTTGTCTTTGTCTTAGGTTCTGTCGACCTCGGAAGGGATTAAAGGACGTGATTTTTAAACATCATTACATAGTATAAAACAAAGTCGCTTTCTTTGTCCCTATGTCCCTTTGTATGCTTAAATCTTTGAAATTACGCAAAGGATTTTGATGCGGTTTTTTAATAGATAGAGTGATTCAAGAGGAAGGTTTATATGTATAATAACTTTCATTAATTAGTGGAGTATGCTATATATTTTATACCCGTGCGAAGCCGGAGCGGGTCACTAGTTATCTTATGTCACATACACCCTAATCTCTATCTACCCACCTTGATCTCAATGATGACGTGAGAGGGACTCTTGTGTCTTCTCCTAAACTCTTCTTCTCCCACCATCATAACTTCCACGTTGGGTGGAAGATCTTTGGTCTCTTTGGGTCTAGACTCTAGTACATCGCCTAGGGCTTGTATGTTCTTGATTTCGTTTTCTATGTCTTTGCAGAGTATGTCTGAAAATATAAAAAATGTTTATAGATTTTTGTCGATGTTTTTAAATAAATAATTTTAGGACCATGTTTGTTAGAAAATTGACGTGATCAGGACATACAAACATACACATCACGCCTGATTCCCTGTAGAGGGGTAGGCAGAGATCTCGGATCCCCATTTGTCCCTATCCTGACAGACCACTTTCGCTTCATTGACATTCATACATCTTCTCATACACACTCGGCGGTTATAGGTACTCCTAACGTCACCCTTTTTCAATATAGTTTCTATCTGGCTGTTATATGTCTTATTAGGCCGGTTCCTATGTAACCGCGCGCCCTTCCACTTCACTCATATATATTCCTTTTGTCAATCTCCTATCATTCATTCGCATAACATGTCCAAACCATCGAAGCATGCTCTATTATTATCAGGACATTAAATGTAACATGAATGTATGATATTATATAATTAATAGACATTCATACATACGTCCTTGAATCTCTTTCAGACAGAACTTCGAAAACATAATATTTCCTAGGTCACTTTTTAACATGAGATTGCATATTAGATGCGTTGTCATTGGCGACAGATTGCTAGCCCATCGCCCAATAGATTTCACTTTATTTAGTCCCTTAGTCGCCTCCTACGACATAGGAAGAACGGCAGCTAGTTAGCATTCTTTTAACGTCCTAGATTAGCACAGGGCTAAAGCTATAAAATAAATACTATAACTTACCAGTAGAATTCCAGTTATCATTAATCCACTTAACCACTTTACTCCTACAATTTCTAACAAGTAGCGCTTCTAGCGGTTTCTTGTTATAGGAGGCCGCTAGAAGCGCTTGAAGGGACGCCTTGCATCGCTCTACGATTAGACGGTCGATCTCATCTAGCGCTTTTTCGCGGAGTTGGTCTAGACTCCTCTTGTAGATTTCCTTACAGTAGGGTATGTCTTTCTGTGAAATAAGTCATTTGATTATAATATTTTAAACCATTGCGGGGTAGTCAGAGGTTCAGGTGTACATTTTCGCAATTGTGAAGGTAGTAATTCTATGGCCATTTAGAAACCACGTGTTTACCAAAGTCAGTATTTAATGTGACAGGTGGTATGCAATGTCGCCATTAAAAACCACTAACTATTACTTCTTCAGGCAACAGGTAGGATTGAACATCACGATGTTTGTCATCGGAGTATTCGTCGTATTTCGCAAATGTATTTGCAATTGCGAAAAAGTACATAGAAATTGAGAACCCTAATTTTTTTTTGAATTGGCACCTCGTCTGGAGACTAAGGGGCTAAAGGTCAATAGAAGCTATTGGATTAAATATACGTTGACTAGTACCTTTAACATAAGCCTTAAATGTGCTTAGTAAGGAGCTAGTTCAATTAGTGTAACAATGTAAACCATTGTTAACATTTTATTTAAGTCTCGTGCTAGTCTGTCATGTATAAAGAATACTAACTAGCTGACGTTCTTTCCGCGTATTTCGAAGGAGACGACTAAGGGACTAGGGGTAAATATAATCAATTAGGGCATTGTCTAGCAACCTATCACCAATGTTTCATATGACATCACAACCCCAATATTCATGCTAAAAAGTGACTTGTCTCTCCAAAAGATTATAGTTTCTCCAAGATGCTATCCACTCCAAAAGGGATTAACGGACGTGAATATATATGTGTATAAATTGACTAAATACATCAATATGTTCTTAAAAACTAATACATACATACTCGTACATACATTCATACTTATTTCTTACCTATTTTCCAAAAAAATACATACACCTCTTCCCTACCTACATAGTCAGACTATTCCCAACTATCCCTAATAAACTATCTACCAATCTTACCCCCTCCTGCACAGCATTGAGCACCTGCCGCCTCACGTCAGCGACCATGGCGTGAGCGTTGCCAGCACAATGCTTCACGGCGCACGAGGAGACGCGCTCTATCGTGATCTCTGCCAACCTTCGCCACCACGACGGCAGCGATTTAAGGTAGGCTGTTTCTAGGCGAGCCTGCAATATATATATATATATATATATATACTAGCGACCCGCTCCGGCTTTGCACGGGTGTAAAATATATAGCCTACTCCACTATTTAATGCATGTTATTATACATATAAACCTTCCTCTTGAATCGCTCTATCTATTAAAAAAACCGCATAAAAAACCGTTGCATAGTTTCAAAGATTTAAGCATACAAAGGGACAGAGAAAGCGACTTTGTTTTATACTATGTAGTGATATATGTCTCAATCAATCAGCCGATGTTAGTCCACTGCTGGCCGTAGGCCTCCCCAAGGGTACAAAACACGATCACTCGTGGCCCTCAAGCCAACCACTTCCAGCGATCTTCAGGTCATCGGTCCGTCTAGCAGTAACCGATAAATATATATAAAAAAATTGCAAGGTACAAGTACATGATTCCAAGGTTCTGTATACCCCGAAAGGGATTTAAGATAGGCTGTTTCTAGACGGGCCTGCAATATATAAATATAGTCTGAAAACCTTTTCAATATGGCGTCTATCTGACTGCCACATGTCCTATAGGGTCGGCCCCTTTGTAAGCGCCTTTCCGCTTCGCCCACATAACCACCTAAGTACTTACCTATAATCACCGAGTGTCAATGAATGTCAGAGTTTATGAGTGTCAATGAAGCGAAAGTGGTTTGCCAGAATCAAGACAGATGGGAGTCTGTCATCTCTACCTACGACTTTACAGAAAAACTGGCGAGATGTGTATGTATGGGTCTGGGTCGCAAAATAAATGCAAACTATCTGCTAGTCTTTCCGGCATGTCGTAGAAGGCAACTATCACCAATGTTACACATCGCAACCCCAATTAACATGCCAAAAAGGGACTTAGGAGATATTACATCTAAGATATAATCAGCTCTCCAAGGTTCTGTCTACCCCTACAGGGAATTAGTCGTGATGTACATGTATGTATGTATTACCTGTATCTCCCTCTCCTTATTCCTGATTCGATCTTCATTGTTCAATGTCATAGTGACCGGAGTTATGTGTCTGAAACTACCCCCTTTGTCTTGAGTCGGCTTCGTAGTGGCCAGTCTCAGGTTAATGTCTTTCAAAAAAGGACACACTTCGAATAGAACTGCATCGGTAATGCCATCTACCGTGTCTACTGGGTCGAATGATCTGGGGATGTAATAAATATTATATTATATGTGTAAAGTATAATATTTTAATGACATTCTTCTCAAGATATCTTGATGGTGACTATAAAAGGACATTATAAATTATTGAATTGTTTTATTTTTCCGTTAAGTTTATAGTTCATTAGTAAATAAAATGTAGTAAATAATATAATGGAAAAAATAAATATAAGCGCAAAAGATTTTATATCAAACTAGAAACATTCTTCTAAAGGGTGTACGCAGCGTAAACATTCAAATTATTAACCTTTGCGGGACATGCCAAGATGCGTGTATCTAATTTCGTAGGTAGTGTATCTCAGGCAACTTCATACCCACGTGTTGATCAAAAAAATAAGTACTTAATGTAACAGGTGGTAAGCCATGTCGCCATTTCCAAGTTTAAATTCCATATTAGTAAATAACTGTTTGTAATCTATTCCCAGGAATAGCTAGGTTTCCTCGCGATGTTTTCCCTCACAGTTAATTTTTCTTTGTGAAAATGTACATAAATAATCATAAACTACTGAACTACAATTGTTATTATTTCATTTAAAATTATATATCATATCTTACCTGGCAACATCATTTGGTAGAATCTCCATAAAACTACCATCATAGAAAAACTCCTGCGGAAACTGGGGCATATCAAACAGTGATGCCAGGGTAAGCTGTAGAAAAACTACCACGCTCCTTTTCAAATTGGCCTCTTTTAATTTAGTCTGGTATAGATCGAAGAGCTTTTTTATCAGATTTTGGTAGTATTTAGTTCTTAGGCTGGTATAGTCCAACATGGATAGATATTGCACTACCCAAGGTATGGTAATACAGAGGCGTTGATTGTCAATCGCTTGAGCTATGATTTCTTCTAAGTTTAACGGGGCTTGACTCTGAAAAATAAGTAAAGTTGTTGTTAATTTACGTACCTTCATTAACATATTATTATTATTACATCGCAACTATTTTTCTAAATACAGTTTTAAGAGTTTCGCGATTTATACTCATGCTTAATAACTAACTGGACTTATCGCGTAAGTTTTTATATAATAAAGGTAATATATAATTATATATTATAATTATAATATATAATTTATAACCCAACGTTTCGGCTACGTTGCAGCAGCCATGGTCACATGCAGACTGACGATTCATATTTCTTCGTCTCCACCGCAGCGCCCTGTCAGATTCTTTTTTGACTACCCTCACTGCTACGTTTTTATCAATAACGCGCGGCCTACACACTACACGATAAGTTACGCGATAGGTCCCGTTAGTTATTAATAATTTTTCTAAATAGTTTGTCAGATGGACACTTGAACCTCTGACTTCCCCGCAAGGGTTAATAAATGCGATTGTTTATGTGATGTCACATATCTTTTATACTACCCACTTTAATACAAAAGTGTGGGTAGTGTTAAGAACAGAAGATCAGGAGTGATAATGAAGCAACAGATTTGACACCCATTCACGGTGGCTTCATAGTATCTCCCTATTTCGTAAAGAAAGCAGAATATGTATATCTGAGTATTCTGCAAAGGTATTCTGTATTTCTGTACATGTGTATGTAAATGTTTGAATTTTAAATTGACTAATCTAATTATAATTTGTAATGTAATGTTATTATTAATATTATTTTTGGTTTCTGTCTTAAAAGTCATTTTTTGTGTTCTATTAATGCTATTGTTGTTATACATTATGTCTATTAATGTGAATGTTAAATTGTTTACTTAAAATTATAAATATGTTTAGTTCCTATCGCATTAGGTTATTAGACCTGTAATGATAGGATACTTATTTGAATGAAATAAATAAATATAAAACAAGTCTCTACTTACATGACACCTCAAACTCAGATCGTTATCCAATACTTTTTCCTTTGGCACATTATTATACAGAAAATCTCTATTACTCGTTCCATTAGTACTCGATTTAACCACATATTCCATTGGTAACTGTATATATGGTAGACTTTGTAAAAAACCTAAAAATTTAGCTAACAAGCGTAGCTTTTCTAGAACGGTTATAAAATCTTTTGTGTATTCTTGTTTGGATGCTGAAAGCAATAAGAGATGTTATAAATCAGTGGAGATCTGTCGTTGGGGGCTTGACTCTGTATCATTGGGTACAGGGTTCAAACCTCGGAGAATGTACCGATGGAAATTAGATTTTTACATTCTCTTTGTACATTTTAGCATTAAAATAACATTTGCAAAATGCACCGAATATTACGTTGAGGGGAAACATCGTGAGGAAACATATCTGTTCCCCGAACAGATAATAGTCAGTGCTTGTAAATGGTGACACGGCTTACTACCTTTCACATTTAGAATTGACTGTCTAGTCCATACAGACCAACCTCTGACTATCCCACCCCACAAGGGTCGCGAAAGCGTTTGTAATTAGTATGTCTTTTTTATTAAGATAATAATCTCATTACTTATGTAACACAATGATATAATATAGTTGGTGGGTGGTAACTTCTAGTTGTTGTTTTTGATTTAGATGAGTGAAAACACTGTGACGAACCCTGCCAATTTCTTGAATGATACAGGATGAAGCTGACAAATTTCGTCATTTTTAAAGCGAAATTTGACACTTTAGCTGATATCAAGGATGAAATTGGACACTTTTGCGTTTGTGCAAAAAAGCATTAATAGAATTGAACCCTAGGTAAAAAGTTGGTTTATTATAGCCTCGTCTCATCATATAGCCAAAAGCAATCACTTAACCTCTGCCTACCCTAAGACACTATAATCGTGAGCATGTGTGCGTTTCCTTACCATTCTTCTCGTCCAAACTCTGCAGTGACTTGGAATTCAACATCATGATTTCACTCGTGAGTGAATCTCTTATGTGTATCCGAAAGGGCTCACTATCGGCAAATATTAGGAATTCTCTGTAAATAATAACATATATTTATTTAGACATACATTTATTTATCTATTTTAACGGTGAGGGAAAACATCGTGAGGAATCCTGCCGATACCTCAGGATAGGTGATAGCCAAAGCCTATATACGGCGATACGGTTCACTACTTATCACGTTGGATGCTGTCTAGCTAGTGAAACACGGGCTTCGGGTGACTCATACCTAACATGCCTTCGAAATTTCGAAAAAGGGCACTCAAGCCTCTGACTACACCGTCACAATGAAAAATATACACAAGTCGCGAAGCGTCGGTATGTATGTATGTAATGGTGTTTACGCTAAGTGCGCCGTTAAATGTCGATATACATTCACGTAATTCAATCCCTTTTGGGAGCGACATACCCTTAGGGACGTAAAAGCTCCTAGGTCACTATAGCATGTATAGTTGGAGTAGTGATGCCATATTGAAACATTGGTGTCAGATTGCTAACCCATCCCTTAATAGATTCCATATACTCCTGGGCCCTTAGTCGCCTCCTACGACATGACGGGAAGAACGGCAGCTAGTGAGTATTGTTTTACGTCCCAACATTCCACAAGACATTCCTATCAAAGCAGGTGTACATAATGTAAAGAACAGGAGAGCATGTATGAGAAGGTTAATAGATGTGAGTGAAGCTAGATAGAATTGTCAGGATCGTGTCGATCTATGTGGCGATTGAGTCTCTGCCTATCCCCTCAAGGAGTAGAGGCTTGATTTTATGTATGTTATTACGTACCAGACTAGTAAGCGACGCGATTTTTATTAAATATTTGGTTATATAAATCCACGCTAAAAGTGAAGTTTTTTCATATTATATACATTAAACTAATTACTAATGTTGTAGCATTAAATATGTTTAGTATGTAATGCTGACAGCGCCACCAAAAGGGAGTATTGGTACTAACACTATACACATGACGTCACGACCGTCACGCGACATGCAACACACAGGCGAAAATGTTTGAGACGATGTAGGAGTAATAAAAGTTTCAGTTTAAATAATTAAATGTACATACATACATACCTACGCTTCGCGACTTGTGTATACACACTCCCTTTTTTATTGTGGCGGGGTAGTCAGAGGCTTTAGTGCCCATCTCCGAATTTTCGAAGGTATGTTAGGCATGGGTCACTCGAAGCCCGCGTTTCTCTTGATAGACAGCTCCCAACTTGATAGGTAGTGAACTATCCCGAGGAATAGAGATGGGATTCGAACCTAGGACCTTTTCTCAAAAGAAGCCAGAGGTTTTACCCACTGGGCTGCAGCCCATTATAATCCATTCAGTAGTAATGATAAACGTAGTATGAACGTACTAGTGACCCGCTCCGGCTTTGCACGGGTATAAAATATATAGCCTACTCCACTATTTAATGGATGTTATTATACAAATAAACCTTCCTCTTGAATCACTATCTATTAAAAAAAACCGCATCAAAATCCGTTGCGTAGTTTCAGAGATTTAAGCATACAAAGGGACATAGCGACAGAAAAAGCGACTTTGTTTTATACTATGTAGTGATAGTGATATTAACTCACTTGTAGAACATCTCCTTGGCAGTGAACCTAGGCAGGCGGTGAGATTCTTGGCTCGTGGGACCCATTAGCCGACGCTGCAGCTTCGTCAGCTTTGACTCCTGGATATTTATTTATAAATCGGTACACAAACAGAACACGATTATAATATAAACACAATAGAAATACAAGTTGGTTCTACAAATCCAGATTGTAATCTAAAGCAGTGTACAACATGCCAAAGGAGCATAAATAGCAAGAAGAAATGGGACTCATATTAATTCGACGTAGCTCAGTTGTTTGGGGCTTGACTCTGTATCGATGGTACAGGGTTCAAATCCCGCTTGAGCATGTACCAATGGAAATTAAGTTTAATGAATTTCTATGTACATTTTCGTAATAAAAATACATTTACGAAATGCGTCAAAATCTACGGTGCGGGAAAACATCGTGAGGAAACCTACCTGTTCCCCGAACAGGTAATAGTTAGCACTTGTAAATGGCGACATGGTTTACCACCTGTCACATTGAGTACTGACTATCTGGTCAACACGTAAGTTCGAAGTGGCCATAGAATTACTACTGGTCGTGAACACGTTTGTAGTTTTAATAATACATACCTGTTGCTGGTTAACGAGACACTCGATCATCATGTGCGTGGTGAAGAGGCGAGCCAAGTGGACGTGGTTGGACGGCGATATGCCGAGCGAGAGGAGGGTTTTCACTCTCGTACGAAACGTGGACTTGGAGGGTTGCTGGCTGTTTTCTGCGTACCATCTGGGGAAAATGGGGGATGTGTGTATATGCGTCCTAGACTGAGACGTAAAATAATTATAATAATAATAATATTTGGACATTATTACACCAATTGAAATTAAGACTTGTGTTAAGGGCACTAGTCAACGTATATTTTAAGAAACGAATACATATTATATATAGATAAATACATATATAGCATATATAATCAACGACCAGACTGGAAAGCAGAAGACAAGCGTAGTTCTTAACTCTGCCTCCACCGGGAATCGAACCCAGTACCTCACGATTAGCGTTCAGGCGTCTAACCGATCGCGCCACGGAGGTCGTCGTATATGCGTGCTAGACTGGCATATAGGGGTAATAGAATGATAACTAGTTGCCGTTCTGGTATGTCGTAGAGGCTACGTGACTAGACGTGATTGGAATGTATTGAGTGTTGGGTTGGCAACCTGTCACCAAATGTTTCATATAATTGCCAATACAAACCCCAATATTTTAAAAGTATATTTTTTTTCTTTTTTGTGTTCAAATGTGTTATATGTTAAGGTTAAAGTGATAAGGGCATATTCCTATAATATCTCCTAAGTGTAGTTACCTGTAATGGGAGTAAAGATCGAGAACGTATTTGTATTGTCTATGTAAAAATCGTGTTTTATCATTAATTTCATAGCAGAAAATATATTATACTCAGATCTAAGAAGCAACTATTTTCAAAGTAAAAAGAAGAAAACGTCTTACCGCAAAATTTCATAAAACATATCCCGTTGTTTCTTGAAATTCTGGAAGCTGAGAAGCGAGGGAAAGTTATCCGCATTATCCGTTTCAATATTGAAACACACTATATTATTCGTAAACTTATTTTCCACTATCTTTTCTTCACTATTTCCGTCATTTTCCATCCTCATACCGTAAAGATTGAGTAAGAACTTAGCCAGATCCGGACAGAAACTTCGGAGTTTCTTATTCTCTCCGAACGTTTTCAACGAATTCCTATCTAGCATAAACTCTAGATAACAACGTTGATTATACAACGATTTCACTGCAAAATACGTGCTATTATGAATCAATTTCAGTATATATTCACTAAGAGTATTATCGTTCAATTTGTCTTCCGTTTCTAAATAATCATTTTCGTACTGATTCGAGTGTAGAATTGAAACAAGGAAGTATATTTCGTTGCTTATACTCAGTACTAAGTTATTTCTTATCAATACATCGTAAATGTCTATTAAGAGATCTAGTTTGTCCTTATACGTCACTTTAGTACAGTCCGGCTTCACCAAACGTTGTTTAGGAATGACTGCACTCGTAACCTTTATTTGAACGGACTGAGCGTTTTGGGGAGTGCTCGTGTTTAGAATGTTAAACTTCTCCATAAGTCTATGCCGTTCTTCCTTAAGCATATTACGTTCTGCATCATAATTGTTAGACGCAGTTTTCGGTTTGAGATTCTCTTGTTTAAACAATGCGTTGTCTTCGAGAAGCAATGGAGAGGTTTGTTGAAATGATTCGGATGTAAATGAGTGTAAGGAGAAACTCTTTTGCGGTGCATTCGTATCCAAGTTCGTAGGTTTAATCCTACGTTTTTCACCTCTCAGCGAACTGGACTTCCTGGCACCTATTTCAGGAAACATTTCTGTACTACTCAAGTCTAACGTACTTTTAGAGTCTACATTCTCATTGGACACATTTTTTGGCATAATACGTTTCTTTTTACTCGACTTTATTTGTGCGGTAACCAAGTACTCCCCGAAACTTGGTGATAGTTTATCGTTACGGAACTTATTACTGGTTCTCGGTGTATCACATCGTTCAAAACTCTTCATTGGGCGAGATTGTAATGGACTAGGACTTAGGAGTGAAGAATGATCACTTTTGGAGCCTGACTTCAAAGGAGTACTAGATATGATGACTTTGTCAAAGCTATTACTAATATGGGACTCATCCGAGTCAGTGCAAGTTGTATTGATTGTTGAACTCTGATCTTTGCTTTCATTGAAGAGTTTGGTCTTTACTCTCCGTACAGGTTTCTTGGAGCCATTGCCTTCTCGGCTTGGGGACTCGTAGCTTCGATGACGATGCTTGGGAACCACATTGGATTCGTTATTTTGTAAAGCCTCAGTGTTTGGTTCACTACAAGATCGGTGATGTTTACGTTTTGGATTTAACAGCTTTTCGGGTGTATTACAGTGCTGGATCAAGTTAAGAGTGCTGTTATTCGTTTGTAAGATACTGTAAGAGAAAGTTTGATGATATAGTAAGATATAAATGAAAGATATAAGCGGGATAATGTTGAAAAAAATATTTTATACCTTTCAGTTTGGGTGCGCAAAAATGAAAGAAAATGCGCCACAAATTCATTTTTATTGCAACACAGTATATCATTATACTCAGGAGTATCCTGCAACGAGAAATTGAAGGTCAATAAGTGATACAGGAACGAGAAAATAGCAAAGTATTGTACACAACAAAGATATAACCTCTATTTCTTCGTCATTAAGCCACTTTATAATGATGTCTTTTGGAATTTTTCCACTAAGTAAACTCGCTACTATTGTTTCTGGCATTTTTGCAGTTCTTATCCATCAGAAGTCACAATAAAGGATCCTTTTATCGATTCAGAAAGAAAATTTGTACGCGGTAAAATCACAACATACAAAACAAATGTCAATGACAACATGACAGGCAAACACTCAGGGCAAACATGACGAAAATGACATTATAACTGACAGATGCAAGATTATAAATCTACATATATACATACGCTTCACGACTTGTGGAAACAAAAAAGGGTGGGTGGGGTAGTCAGGGGCTTGAATGCCCATCTCATAAATTTCGAAGGCATGTTAGGTATGGGTCACTCGAAGACGGCTTTTCACTACCAGCACGATAGGTTGTGAACCGTATCGCCGTATAGAGGCACTGGCCCGATTCTGATCCCGAGGGATAGGCAGGTTCCCACACGAAGTTTTTCCTCACCGTTATGAATCTTAATTACAATACAGCTAACTGATATTTTCCTTTTATTCGTTTTATCTTCAACTATCGTAGGTAGGGCTATTATTTCAACGTATATCACTAAGTGTACAAATCCATAGGCGATATTTAAACTGACCGAATAAAGCATCTATTAATTGCGGACCAAGACTAGAAATGTGAGCTTCTGAAGTCGAGAGAGCCACATCTTCATAATTAATTATATGTCAGTCAAGAAGTGACATGTCTTTTTTTATTATAATCAACAAAAACATAACCTAAAAAGACAAAAAATATTTTCTATTTTATTCTTTTAATCATGTACTTGTTACTAAAACCGATACCTAATTTATGATTAGCGTAAGTAATAAGTAATTAATGCAATGTGTAACGAATAAATTTACCTTTCTGTAATTAGTTGCCCTAATCAGCTCTTTATTCTTACAGCAACAATATGATATAGCAAGTTAATAAATACTAGAAACTAGTAAAACTCAAGTTTTTAAACAATGGACTTTACTATACGCTATCTGCAGGCTGTTGCCTTTTTCGATCTACTCGGGATTGGCTCCCTGGTTCCTTTGATAGCTCGCTACGCGAAAGACCATGGCGCTAACCACATTCAAATTGGACTTCTCGGATCACTCTACGCTGGCTTCCAGATGTTCTCCGGACCCTTCATAGGCAGTCTCAGCGACCTGAAAGGCCGAAGAAAAATACTAATATTCACTATACTAGTAAGCGGCTCCGTTTATATCATGATAGGGAATACGACTTCCGTAGCCGTGCTTCTGTTCTTCCGATGTGTTTTGGGGATATTTAAACAGACGCAGATATTAACCAGAGCCTTAGTGCCAGATTACGAAAGGAATGAGAGTGAGCAAACGAAGATCTATGGACAAATAGCGGCTATTGCTGGTTTGGGCATCACTATTGGGCCTACGTTAGCTGGGCATATAATGGAAGAGTTTCCGGATCATGGCTTCCAGATCGTATCATGCTTCACTGGATTCTGCTTCTTACTGAACGGGTGCATAGTGTATTCGTTACCGTATTCTAGGAAGGAAATAACGGCACAGCGTCAAAACAGAAGAAACACTCGATCAGTGCCTATAGTAAAAACGTTAGTGTCTAGTATGAAGCAAACGTTTGTTTACATGTACAAGGTGGATTGGCGTAACTATTGGGACATCTTTCTAATGAAAGCTTTCCACGCATTCGCAATGAGTGCGTATTATTCCAACTACCAGTTCTATCTAAAACACAAGTATGATTTGTCACCGAAACACATAGGGTATGTAATATCATTCCAAGGCATTATCACGTCCCTAGCTAGTTTTTTCATAAGTTATATCAATGCATTTTATGTTAACGACCCTGATTTTAGTTTGAGAGGCTTACATGTGTTTATTTTGTTGACTGTCTCCCTAATAGGGTTTGTAATTTCATTCCATACGTTCATATACGTAATGTTCCTAATCCCTCTCGCCATTGGTAATGCGGTGGGACGTTTAGTCGTCTTAGAGATGATTTTAAAACGTAGTAAGGGTGAGCATAGAGGTTGTTTGATTGGTGCGTCAAATAGTGTGCGTTCGGTAGCCGGCGTACTAGCACCGATGTTTTCAGGCCTCATAAGCCATTTCATAGGGGTGGAATATGTGATATTCATGTCTATGACAGCCACGGGTCTTGGCACGTTACTTAGTTACAAAGCCAGGTATAATTCTAAATGATTTTTTTATGAATATTTTATACATGTTCTATACTGAGTATTGGGAAAATACACTTTTTAGAAAGTATACACAGTCCCTTATTTTTGTATTCAGAGACTGATCTCCAAAATTTTGAGGCATGTTTGGTATGAGCTAGTTAAAACCCGCGCTTCACTAGATAGATAGCACCCAACATGATAGGTAGAGAATGCCACCATACATAGGCTCTGACCTATTCCGAGGGTTAGGTAAGTTTACAAAAGACTTTTTCCCTCACTACTTGCTACTGAAATACTGATTTAAGAATGGTTATATAGGAATGCAGAATACATATAAATTGGTAAGTCTTCAGTGGAATTGAACCAGGAACCTACAGTTCCAAAACAAATACTAACCACTGGGCTACTGATTCAAACCTGAATTCTGCATTTCCTTTATTTTGTCTCTAAATATTGTTATACTAATTCTAAGATACTTTTACTTGTGTCCACCCTGAAAAGGATTTTGGGTCCTGAGTATATGTATGTATATTAAAAGTTTATTTTCTAAAATGTGGGATTTTCTCAATGCTTAGTGTACTATAAAACTTTTGTATTTGATTGTTATAAATAAAGTATGACCTTTTCAATCTGAATATTTATTTCACCCATAGTATTAAATATTTTAGTTCTGAGCTAGTTGCCGACGTAAAAAGAATGCTAACTAGCTGCCTTTCTTTCCAGTATACCTTAGGAGTCTACAAAAGAATAAGGTAAAGGGTACAATTGATATCATGCCACCAATATTTCATATCAATGTCATAAGAATTTGTGTGTCAATGTCATGTCATAAGAAGAAATATACACATTATCTCGAAGCTTTTGATCATATCTAAGTAACACATATAATAAATGAAGCAAAAACATATAAAGATGATTCAAATATTAAATATTGCTACATATTAAATATTACATTGTGATTATTTCAAGAATATTAAAAAAATTCTTGCATTTACTGAGCAATGGTGATGTATTAACAACCCTTCCAAACACCTAAATTGTTGCATTGCGAGTTAAAGTAGCTTAATTAGTAAGCCAACATTTTTACTGTGAATTAATATACACAAATCTTCTTCAATCAAATCTTCAACTTCCAAATCCTCCTTGACAAATCTTCCTTGACAGAATAGCATACAATACAAGAAAGTTGTGTAAACAATATGTTAATTCGTTTCAAATACTGTAGATGGCGCTTCACGTAGCTTTTAAATAGGAAGAGGTAGAAATATAATGAATTAGTAATTTTTCAGGTTGCTTTGGCAGGTTATACGGATTTGCAATATTCGTTTCTACTACTTATTCAAATTACCAATTTTGGAATTGAAGTCTAAGGTTGATATTTTTCATCTTTAGACTTTTTGCAGTAGCTTAAAGTATTACAAACTTTCCATTGAAGAGTTAGTAAGGCACTTGTAATACGCCGTAGTTCAGTTGTATGGGGCTTGAGTCTGTATCAGTGGGTACAGGGTTCACATCTCGGCGCATATCCTAATCGAAATAAAAATTTTTTGTACATTTTAGCAACACAAATATGAAATACACCGAATACTACGGGGAGGAAATCTACTTGTGTCGCGAACAGGTAATAGTCAGTGGTTGTCAATGCCGACACGGCTTATCACTTGTTACATTGAGTATTGACTATGGTCAACACATGGGTTACTTATCATAGATTTACTTCGCAATTGCGGAGATGTATACCTGAACCTCTGACTACCCCGCAAGGGTTAATTTTCGTGAATGCATTTCTTTTTGTCTTTTGATTAAAGAGTACATAATAATTAGTAAAGATTGAACATTATTTTGGGTTACTTCAACCTAACTTTTCATTACATATCAATTACTAGTCTCAGTATACGTTGAATTCTGCTACGTATTAATAATAATAATCCTTTATTGAATCCTTTCTTGTATTAAATGGATGTGGGTTCGAGGTGGACATAGAATCACTACCTCCGCAATGCGAAGATGGTCACGCAAACCTCTGACTACCCCGTAACGGTAGATGGTCGTAAAAATGTTTGTCTGCACACATACATTTACGTCTTTTAATCCCTTTCGGAGAGGACAGAACCTTGGAGATATACTATATCATAGGTCACGTATCAGCACGAATATTGGGGTTGCGATGACATTATGGAACATTGGTGACAGGTTGCTAGCCCTTCGCCCAATAGATTCTATTCACCCCTAGTCCCTTAGTCGCCTTCTTAGACATGTCCGGAGGAATGGCAGCTAGTTAGCATTGTTTTTACGTTCCCGTATGGACTGAATCTTTATTTCTACATTCAGTCTTATCTATACTAGTATTATAAAGCTGAACAGTTTGTTTGTTTGTTTGAACGCGCTAATCTCAGGAACTACTGGTTCGAATTCAAAAATTATTTTTGTGTTAGATAGACCATTTATTGAGGAAGGCTTTAGGCTATATAACATCACCCTGCTACTTATAGGAGCGAAGAACATAATGTAAAAATCAAATTATAATTACAGTGCCATCTATGTGTCATGTAATGAAAACTTTTGAAAAAATAAAAATGTGTAAAATTATTTGATATTTCTTGTAATATATATAATAACGATCATATATTCTATGTCTGGTATTATGAATGTAGATAGATATAAAAAGTAGAACTCGTTCGAGCTTCGGAAATAAGCAACGCCAAAACAATGGTTAGGGTTTAGATAAAAACGATAGTTTATTGAGATAATAATTTCTCACAAACGCAGTTCAATAATCGTGTGAAGTTGGTAGTGGATTAGCAAAAGTGACAAATTTCGCCATTTTGAAAGCGGAATTGGAATTACAATGTGATAATATAGCTCCTTTATACATACACAACACGTCTCTTTTCCTTATACAGTGACGCAGAGATCACGATTTCCCATTTGTCTCGATCCTGACAAACCACTTAAGCTTCATTGACGACCACCGTGGCGCGAACGGTCAAGTTAAACCCTAATTGTAAGATCCCAGTTTCGATAACCGGTGAAGACAGAGTTACTACGATTTTCTTCTGCTTTCCAGTCTGGTCATTAATTATAATATAATGCTATATATGTATTTATCTATCTATAATAAGTATTTGTTTCGTAAATATACGTCGACTAGTACACTTAACACAAGTCTTAAATGAACTTATCAAAGGGTAGTTCAATTAGTGTCCTAAATATTATTATTATTTGTGTAAATGTATGTAAAACACGTGCATATTCTGGCCTAACCACCGTATATTTGAAAATAATCATAACTTTTTTAGAATTGAGATTCAATCTATTTTCGCAAAGCGTGTAATATGTTTTATTTATTATGATACGTACCTACTACCAACAAAACTCAAGATTTTCATCACGCCTATATGTAACACTATTATATTGTTACTGCATTTGTACTACAAAACGTTACAAGCCAATGTATTTTAATCAGGTTGAACTTGACTTGAAAACAGTTCTGTATTAATAGGAAAATTTAAAACCAATACTAATAAGTAGTACCTACTACCTAAATACTAAAAAGTGTGTAGTGTCTTAGAGAATAGAATAGTAGTTTACTTATATATTTATTTATGTACGCTTTCCTTACATTCTAAGAATGATTCTCAAAAGATTCCTTTATACGTGTGGCGTATTGATGATTGCGATTCAGCGAAGCAAATCAAATAGTAAGTTTTTTAACTTTTGCTTAGGATAGTAGTCTTCATAGAGTATAGATATACTGACATATTTACTGACTCATTTCATACTTTTAAGGTCGCATTACCAAAGTCTTGTATTTATAACTAAAGTTATAAGTAATTTTACGAGGATACCTACCTGTTCTCCATTCAGGTAATAGTCAGTGCTAGTAAATTGCTACGCTGTCAATGTCACATTGAGTACTGACAATCTGTTTAGCACGTGGGCTTGATGGCCACTTAGCTAGGGGCCCTTATTTTTGACATCAAGTCATAACATCTGAATAGGATAGCAGAGTAAAATGTGGAAAGGATAGCTGCGTACTGCACTCGTACACGCAATATATGCAAACATACACATCACGCCTGATTCCCTGTAGAGGGGTTGGCAAAGATCACACCACTTTCGCTTCATTGACATTCATACATCTTCTCATACACTCTCGGCGGTTATAGGTACACCTAACGTCACCTTTTTTCAATACAGCGTCTGTCTGACTGATATATGTCTTATTAGACCGGCCCCTACGTAACCGCCCTTCCACTTCACTCATATATATTCCTTTTACAATTAGACAAAGAACCATCGAAGAGCCAATTAGTGCAGCACACAGCCCCCTCGGCGCTCTAGCCTTCACGATACCTTATTTTTGACTAATATGCAATAACGGTCACCGCTAGGGTTTCGAACTACACGCATGCAGCAGCGAGCATTTAGAAACGGACGACTATCCAATATAAAATGGCGTCAGTATTGATCAGCTGATTTAATAAAATTCATAATTTTAAATATCAGTAGGCTTCATCATGATCTAATCCATAACTGAAATTTATGGAAGTAATGGATATGAGTAAAGAAAAAGAGATTTGTAAGAATCGTTCAACGTGTTGATCAAATAGTCTCGGTTTAGGCTGATTTAGGCAGTTGAGGCGTGAATAAAACATAATATGTATGTAATAAACATATTTTTATTGTTTTTTCCAGACATTAATTCTACGACGACGGTTGCAAGTGATAAGAGTAAGAATTATCAATATTCATTTCATCCTAAAAAGAGTTTAGTTAAAAGAATTAAACTAGACGACATCTTATAATGACAAACATCAGACTAATAAACATTTAGGGATCCAAGTCCACTAATGCCTTTTGCAAAATATCAGATCAGTAATAGTGTGAAGTTGGTAGTGGATAAGCGAAAGAGTCAATTTCGCCATTTTTAAAGCGAAGTTTGACACTTTTGCTGATATCAATGGTGGAATTTGACACATTTGCTAATCCACTACCAACTTCACATTATTACTGATCTGATATGGAACTGCGTTTGTGCTAAAACGCACTAGTAGACTTGGGCTCCAGGTTATTAATACTCATTCAATGTGTCGTGTAAGTAAGGGACGTTAGCGTATTATGTAGCTGTGTTTTTCTACGATGTCACAAAACGCAAGAAGAAAAGTAGAGGCAGAAGTATTACATCCAAATTTACTTGTTAATTTAACAACTGTATTGCAATGAATATCAATATTTAAAAAAATATTACACTAGACAAACAGAAAGTCAAGTATGTGTGTATGTTTATTTATTTCTATACATACCGCGTTGAGTTGGTTTGATTGTTTCATAGATGGCAGTACCACATCAGCAGCACCCCCAATAGTAGCCACAACCCCAATCACTGGAACAACGGCAGGTAACTATGACGTGATGAGGTACACAAGTAGTGGTTTTTCTTCTGGTCATATAGTAATAGTACAGAGGTCCATGTATTTTTCTTTTGCCAAACCGTAGTTCAATATTACTTCAGTTACAGTGTGAAGATTTTAATGGAAAGCACAAGTGACATATTTCGCCATTCTTAAATATATATACTATTAACAATATTTGACACTTGCTGTCAAAAATGGTGAAATTTGTCATTTTTGCTAATCCACCACCAACTACTCATTATTACTGAAGTGATGTTGAAGCATTAGTTGTAGTTACAATTAGATAGGCTTCTGGGGCCCTATTTGTCCGAGTATCTCCTTAGAGCTAAATAACTCAGAAGCACTCAGTCGTGTAAATTTACTATTCGGCCCCTAGCTAAGAAATATTATTCATAATTTTAATTATTAAGAGAAAGACTATGAAGGTGAATGTAATAAAAAACTAAAACTATTGTTTTCGAGAGACAAGAAAGACAAAGATGACAGTGTGTTATTAATATATTGGTAAGGAAGTGAACGAAAACATCGTGAGGAAACCTGCCTATCCCTCAGGATAGGTAATAGTCAGTGCCTACATACGGCGATACGGTTCACTACCTATCACGTTGGGTGTTGTCTATCTAGTGATACGCGGGTTTCGAATGAGCCATACCTAACATGCCTTTGAAATTTCGGAGATGGGCATTCAAGTCTTTGTGTGGGGTACTATAATAAAAAAGGGAGTGTGTATACACAAGTCGTGAAGCGTATGTTTTTGTAGGGAAGTGTTTGCAAAATATGGAAAATGTGAGGGTGACATTGAAAGGAGAGTGAAGAAGGCAAATGCGGTAAGCGGTATGATGTCTAGTCAGTTAATGTCAGAACGGGCACGACTAGCTATTTATAACGCTGGTTTGGTTCCTACGATTATCTATGGTAGTGACTGCTGGGTTTGACTGAAGACTGAAGAGAAAGCATGTTTGAGAAGGTTAAAGAGAGTGAGTGAAGCAAGAGAGATTTGTCAAGATCGTTCAAGATGGCGATCAATAGTCTCTGCCAAATCTAGTTGAGGAAGTAGAGGCGTGAATATTTGTATGTAATATTGTCATATATTTTCAGTCATTGGTAACGAAAATTCTACCACAACGAATGCACATGATAAGAGTAAGATTTCGATATTTATTTCATTTCCAAATTCACACACAAAGAGGTGATGTAGAAGTATAACATGGATTATAAAATGGTGTCGTTTGAAGCACCTATAACCGCCGAATGTGTATAAGTGTCAATGAAGTGACAGTAGTTTGTCAGGATCGGGTACAGATGGGAATTATTGTCTTTCTACCTACCTAATATTAATTCTATGGCCACCTCAACCCACGTGTTGACCAGATAGTGCTCAATGTGACAAGTGGTAACCCATGTCGGCATTTACAAGCACCTATTACCTAGTAGGTTTCCTTACGATGTTTTCCCTTACCGCAGTATTCGATGCATTTCGTAAATGTATGTATTATAATTACGAAAATGTACATAGAAATTCATTAAACTTTATTTCCATTAGTACATGCGCAAGCAGGATTTGAACCTTGTACCAATGTTACGGAGTCAAGCCCCAAACAACTGAGCTACGTTGAATTAATTACTTTCAATCAATCAGCCTATTGCAGTCCTCTGCGGGACCTAGGCCTTCCCAAGGTTACACCACAAAACACGATCACTAATGGCCCTCAGCCAGCTACTACGAGCGACCTTTTTCAGGTCACCGGTACATCTTGCAGGGGGACGTTCTACATTATGTTTGCCGAGACGCGGCCTCCAACCGACAACCACTTTGCTCCAATGGTTGTCGTTTTTGCGACAGTACTAAATAACTTTCGTACTTCTCAGCGATACCACCTGTCATATTAGGAACTGACTTGTTAACACATTGGTTCGAGGTGACCATAGAATAGCTCTCTCTCAATAACTCTTTTAAACCTCTTGCCCGTATGACTTAAATGCTCAAGAATCTACATTTCATTTTACGTTTCAGTGTTCAGTGCATTTGTCGAACATTTGTTTAAAAGTGAGTTGATCAAGTGCAGTTACTTATAACGTAGGTATAACTTAAGCGGTGGATGCGGAAAAGTGTGATTAGTGAAAGTGGTGGTAGAAAGAAGATGTTGTGACGAAAATAGAGAAAGGTATGTTGACGTTAAGAAACATGCAACGGATGGATGAAAGGAGGGTTAGGAATTCATAGAGCCAAGGTAGAGTTGGTACGCAATAATTCAACGATGAGAGAAAACAACCTATGGAAACCTGTTTTTCCTCATAATAGACAGTAGTCAGTATCTAGGTACGACATTCTTAGGAACCCTGCTTTTCCTCAAAATACATAACAATTAGTACCTGAATACGGCTTACCACCTGTCATTGGATACTGTTTATCACGTAAAAGGTATAGTGGGTTTCGCGTGGCCAAAGACTGCATAAATTTTTGTCTTTAATGGACTTCATCTCTGACTATCTCGAAAGGAATTTATGGAAGTGAATGCATGTGTATTTCGCATGCTGAAGTATAACCAGTGATGCAGCTTATCTGCATCGTATACTGAGGCGAAACCTTATCATTGAATCAAGGTTATTTTCAATGTTTTTATTTATATAAATGTGCTACATGTTGAGTATTAAATGAATTGTTTCCTTTTTATTGTATACATTCCCATCCTTTAACTCATTCGGAGCCAACGACACGCCTCGCGTGCCCATGAAAATTCTACTCGCCACGCCGCGGACACGCCTCGCGTGTCCATAAGTTTTCGAGTATACCTCGAAAAGTACATGAAAAAATTTAATAAGAATTTGTGTACATGGTATTTACCACACGAATAACCATATATTCACGTGGTTTCTACTTTGAAAGAAGTTATGTTTATACTAAAAACGAACCCCTTGTGGGATGCCAAGAACACGCCACGCGTGTCCACTTTGAGTATGCGACCAGAGGTTCTAAAAGTTTGTTTAACTTTCCATCAAACTCACTACGGTAGCTTGTTTATTATAATATTAGTACTTACACAATAATATGTTTCTGAGTGATTTTAGTCGATAGATGAGTAAATAATTTATATACTATACAAACAAAAAAAAATTTATAAGTTTAATAATATAAGTAAGTTTGAGAATCACATCATATTTAATTTACCTATTTACCTAAATATCCATATTCCGCCATAATTCCTGGTTTAAAATCACTATACTGTTGCCACAACCTTATCTCTTTCGTTGCACAAACAGAACTAAGGAAATAAAGTACCACAATGTATTATTAACGTATTTAGAAACATTAAACTTGCCGCAGAGCCAGTGGACACGCGTGGCGAGTCCATTTTTTCTTAGTCGCAGAGCCGCGGACACGCCTCGCGTGTTCATGACCGTTTGTATGGCGGCTCCGCTACTAAGACGCTGAAAAATGGCGCGGCGTCGAATGAGTTAAACCATTTCGGGGTGGTCAGAAACTTAGAGACGATAATATCCGTTTTCAGTAAGTTTATTATCTCGAGATAGCTGGGAGGTATCACACCTACGCTTCACAATTTGTATATACACACTCAGTGTGATAGATAGTGAAGCGTATGACCCTGTACAGAATCTGCCTATTATCTATCCCGAGGGATAGGCAGGTTTCCTCACGATGTTGCCGATATCTGGAAAGTAAATATAGGGTTATGAAAGTAGAATATACTGAGCATTGGTGTGACATATACGTGTTTGTAAGTTTATTTCTCTGTGTAATAAGTATCTTTATATATTGTTCCCTAGATGGCAGTAGCGTACCCCCAACAGCAGCCTTAGATCCAATCAACAGGACAATTCAAGGTAATAATGCTTTAATCTGTCCCGTGCTATCTGGGACGAAAAATAATGCTAACTATCTGCCGTTCTTCCCGGCATGTCGTTGGCGGCGACTAATAATAAGATAGCAATTTTCCATTATGCCATGGCAACCCAATATTCATGCTAAAAAAAGACCTAGGAGATATTACATCTCCGAGGTTCTGTCTACCCCAAAAGAGATTAAAAGACGTGAATGTATATATTATATTACATACAGAACTTTTCTTCTTTATTTGTATAACGAGATGACTGGCTTGGATTGGGGTTTGTACGTAATACTTAACGTTATATATTGTTTCACATGTAACATTAGCGTGACCACAGAACTAGAACAAGAATCTAGCAGTAGAATATATCATGGTAAATAACAAAGCCTTTCTTCTCTTCATATAGAAAGAAGTGCCCAAGGCCCAGGTCCACTAATACTTTTTGTGAAATATCACTTTAGTTTCAGTGTGAAGTTGTTCGTGGAATACCAAAAGTGACATTGTTCACCATTTTAAAGGTGAAATTTGACAGTTACTGTTATTATTGACGCTATACCGCTCGCGCTGCTGAAATCTGGATCCTGACCCCTCCGATTTAAGGTTCACATTGACACGCGACTTCGTTTTGCGATTTTTGCAATGGACACCCTAACCTGTGACTACCTCGCAAGGGTATATGTTCGTGAACAAAACTAACTGCGTATATTGTCTTGTGTTACTATACAGGGTGGCGCATTCAAAACGGTCAGTATGGGAAAGTCTGAAACTATAAGAGATACGAAGATTTGTTCTTAGGAACCATGTCACCGATTTTGATAAAAAAAAAACTGCATTCATACTTTCTTTGAAAAAACAACTGTATCCAGTACGGGAATCGAACCCGGCTTCTTTGAAAAAATAAACTTGCTTTTTTCACTTTTTCTTTTTAAATATCGATTGTGTAGGTCTTAAGCTGTAAATGTCTCTATTAAACATGATGTCCAAAATGAATAAAATGCATTGTTTTGGCATACTTTAGTTTATCATAGACGTTTACATACACCGTTACAATATTCAACAAGTTCAGACATCTAAAATTGTCTCTATGGCTGTTTATAGTTTTGTACCTCTGTACTTGTTACATACACCATATCATGTGGCATTAGCATTGCATTAATGTTTTAAGAAAGTTTGGTTTCTACAGTAATTAAACACTAACAATCTCTTAAAAAGTCCACTTAAAGTGACGTGTTAAACCATATTTGAAAATTTCTTGTGGGGTTACGTAAATGAATTTTACAAAACAAGCTATGACACCGTTGAAAAGTAGCAATAGAGTCAAATTTAACGCAAATTTACCACATGAACATACAAAATTCAATAGTTAGATCGTTACCTAAACGTGTTGAATATTGTATTGAAAACAACGGTGGTCACTTAGAACACCTACTATGATAAATTAAAGTATGCCAAAACAATGCATTTTATTCATTTTGGACATCATGTTTTATAGAGACATTTACAGCTTAAGACCTACACAATCGATATTTAAAAAGAAAAAGTGAAAAAAGCAAGTTTATTTTTTCAAAGAAACCGGGTTCGATTCCCGTACTGGATACAGTTGTTTTTTTCAAAGAAAGTATGAATGCAGTTTTTTTTTTATCAAAATCGGTGACATGGTTTCTAAGAACAAATCTTCGTATCTCTTTTAGTTTCAGACTTTCCCATACTGACCGTTTTGAATGCGCCATCCTGTATTTATATATATATGAAGAATTTTTACCGTTTTTTTTATTCCAGGTGGACCGTTCGATTGGTTTCAACCAAATCGTAAGTGAAGCTAATACGCCACTTTTATATATTCACATATGTAGCGAACAAACAAACATAAGAAATTAAGTAGTTACTAAGTCGTCGCCCGTAGCAACAACAATTGACGGTTGTTGTTAGAAAAATAATGACAGCGTAAAAAATCTAAATTGTACGGAACTACTGATGGATGGTAATAAGTAAAGAACTGGTGAAATAGTGTTTGTGTTTTATTTGGGAGTCTTCCCAATACACACAACCACATTGGTGACCCCTGCGAATAATGTTGAACCCACAAAAGAACGACCCCATTTAGCCTGCTGCTGAATTGCACCGAGTTGGAGTTCGCGTGCCACCTTTCTACCCTGAAAGATCGGCGTTATGGTTCGCCCAATTGGAGTCGCAGTTCGTGCTAGCAGAGGTAACGCAAGAAAGCACCAAGTTTCATTACTCAATACGCTGCGGAGGTCGAGGATATAATCGTGCACACAACAATCAAGGACAAGTACAGCAGACTAAAGGCCGAAGTGGTGAGGCGACTGAGTGCTTCACGTGAGAAACAAGTGATTCAGCTAGTGACGCATGAGGAATTAGGCGATAGATCTCCATCACAATTTCTGCGACACTTGAAACAGCTTGCTGGGCCTGACGTACCCACTGATTTCCTCCGTTCGATTTGGACATCTCGCCTACCTACCACCGCACAATCTATCATCGCATCACAGCTAAATACGCCACTGGAACAAGTAGCTGAACTGGCAGATAAAATCATGGATGTAGTGTCAAACACTCCCCAAGTGTCGGTGACGAATGGAGTGAAAAAGGATGCACAGATTGCGAGTCTTCAGGAGCAGATCCATCAACTTTGTAAGCAGTTAAGCAGACTTTCAACCCGACGAGACACTGAGAGGCATGGTGCGCGGCCACGTTCCCGATCAACGCGTTCATCCCGTTCCAGCTCACGCAGTAACAAGTACCCAACTTGTTGGTACCACTACAAGTTAGGCGCGCGGGCTAAGCGCTGCCTATCACCGTGTGACAAGGGAAACACCCGCGGCATTTAGTGATGGCGACCAGCGACTGCCTGAACATCGGTTGCCTGTTCGTCGTAGATAGTAGGACAAAAGTGCAATTCTTTGTAGATACAGGAAGTGATGTGTGTGTGTATCCCGTCTCGGCAATACGAGATGGTCGTGTGCGATCAAATTACGAACTCAGTGCCGCGAATGGATCGACTATACATACCTACGGTTATGTGCAATTAGTGCTTAACATAGGGCTTCGCCGCGACTTCGCTTGGAAGTTTATTGTTGCGGATGTGACTAAGGCAATTATAGGTGTTGACTTTTTATCTCATTTTAATATTATGGTAGATGTTCGTAACCAAAGCTTATTAGATTGTAAGACAACTGTCTCGTCCGTGGCTTCACTTGCTCGATGTTCTGAAAATGTTTCTTCAGTCAAATTAGTGTTAGGAAGTACTGATTTTCATAAAATTCTTTCAGAATATCCTGACATTACCCGGCCAACAGGCATTCATCGCACATACACACACATAACTGAACATCACATGCGTACAACCCCTGGTCCGCCAGTTTCTTGTACTCCACGCAGGTTGTCTCCTGAGAAGTTAAAGATAGCGAAGGCCGAATTTGAAGAAATGCTTCGGAATGGAACTTGTCGACCTTCAGACTCGCCATGGGCATCTCCTCTTCACTTAGTGCTAAAGAAGGACAACGGATGGCGTCCATGTGGTGATTACCGCATGCTCAACTGGCGAACTATTCCTGATAAGTATCCTATCCGACACATTCATGATTTTTCTCATAACATCTCTGGTTATAAGGTTTTTTCTACCATCGATCTTGTGAAAGCCTATAATCAAATCTCTATGTGTGCTGATGACATCCCTAAAACAGCGGTTACTACGCCGTTTGGAAGCTTCGAATACCTTTTCATGAATTTTGGGCTCCGTAATGCCGGTGCCACCTTCCAACGTTGTTGTGATGAGATGTTACGATGTCTTGACTTCACATTTGCATATCTAGATGACATTTTAGTGTTTTCCACAGATGTAGATACACATAAAAAGCATCTGAGACAGGTTTTTGGCCGGCTTAAGCAATATGGGATGGTTATCAACACCGCTAAAACTGTTTTCGGTGTCTCTCATGTTCAATTTCTTGCGTACAGCATATCTGTCGAAGGGACTAAGCCACTGCCTTCCAAAGTTGAGGCAATCAAGAACTTTCCTTGCCCCAAAACCATCAAATAGTTGCGTAGATTCTTAGGAATGCTGAATTTTGACCGTCGTTTCATACCGAAAGCCGCTGAACATCAGGCACCTCTCAATGATTTGCTAGTTGGTGCCAAGAAAAACTCTCAACCTGTGGACTTCACGCAGAAAGAGATCAGCGCTTTCAACATGTGCAAGGACAGTTTGTGTGAGGCTGCTATGTCAGCTCACCCAGAATGCGGTGCGAAGATCGCACTAGTGACTGATGCTTCCGACAAAGCCATTGGTAGTATTCTCTAGCAGCTCAAAGGCAAGGATTGGCAACCTCTAGCGTTTTTCTCTCGAAAACTTTCTCCAACGCAACAAAAGTACTCAGCTTACGATCGAGAACTGTTGGCCATGTATGAGAGTATTAAGTACTTCAGGCACATGATAGAGGCTAAAGATTTTGTGATTTACACGGATCACAAACCACTAACTTTTGCATTTCAAAATCGAAGAGACAACTGTTCACCTAGACAGTTATATTGACAGTGTATTTTGACTTGATTTCGCAGTTCAGCACTGACATAAGGCACATATCTGGAGACGATAATGTCGTTGCAGATGCTTTGTCTCGCATTGAAGAGGTCTCACACCCGGTGAACTTTCAACATCTTGCCTTATCTCAGCAAACTGATACGGAACTGAATCAACTTCTTGATGACAACACTACTTTTCTTCATCTCATTAAAGCCAAAGTCCCCGGTTTTGATGTTTTACTATACTGTGATGACAATCATAACGTACTCAGGCGTAAGCAGGCTTTTGACTGTCTACATAGCCTAAGCCATCCTGGTGTCAAAGCCACGAGATTATTGTGTGAACGGTTTGTTTGGCCAGGAATGAAAAAAGACTGTAGAGAATGGGTACGCGCATGTCAAGCTTGCCAAAAATCTAAAGTCAATCGTCACGTAGTTTCTCCATTAGGTAGCTTTGAACTACCACGTGTAAGGTTTTCCTTCGTTCATATCGACTTGATTGGGCCTCTCCTTTCTTGCCAAGGTTTTCGTTATTGTCTCACCGCCATTGATCGTTTTACGCGATTGGCTGAGGCAATACCTATACCAGACATGTCTGCCGAAACCACCGCCAAAGCTCTCGTGAGTGGATGGATTTCACGCTTCGGTTGCATGACCGATATAGTTACCGACCGCAGAAAACAATTCGAAGCTGATTTGTTTAAGCGACTGTCAAAAATCATTAGTTTTCATCGTAGACGTACAACCGCGTATCACCAAGCCTGTAACGGTATAATCGAACGGTTCCATAGGCAGCTCAAAACTGCCATTATTTGTCACGGTGACATTAATTGGGTTGAATCATTACCACTTGTCCTCTTAGGTATACGTAGTGCATATAAAGAAGACATACAATCATCTTCTGCTGAATTGGTCTACGGCCAACCGTTACGCTTACCTGGTGACTTCTTTGACGCCACAATAGAAGACACAATTGACGTTACATACTATTTATCTCGACTTCGCAAGCTTATCTACAATTTAAGTCCATTGCCAGCTTCACGACACGGAAACAAACGTTCTATCTTTGTGTATAAAGACCTAAACAAGCTTCTCGCGTGTTTCTCAGAGACGACACTGTAGGTGGTTCTCTAAAAACAGCTTACACTGGACCCTACGAAGTCGTAGAACATGGTGATAAAGTTTTAAAACTACTTGTGAAAGGTAAAAACGTAACAGTCTCGATAGACCGTGTAAAACCTGCATACATTTTACAGACTGCTAGCGATACACCAGCTAAACAAACATCATTAAAACCTCCAACAAACAGACACACATACTCACCTATAACTCAAAAACATCAGGAAGAAAACATTGTCATAACATCATCTGGTCGTATAGTTCGTTTCCCTGATTACTATCGTCCCTAGTTATTGATAAGTTTCTAATTTTCATTTGTGTATACTTTAAGATTTTTGTGTAAATGTATTTTATGTATTTGAAATTGTCAAACATACTTCTTTAATATTGTTGTGAAAAATTTGAATGTTATTGTAATCTAAATTTTCTTTAACGTTGCACATTAATGTTATGCATATAATTTTAATTCGACCTAAAGGTCTGGTAGGGGGTGATGTAGCGAACAAACAAACATAAGAAATTAAGTAGTTACTAAGTCGTCGCCCGTAGCAACAACAATTGACGGTTGTTGTTAGAAAAATAATGACAGCGTAAAAAATCTAAATTGTACGGAACTACGGATGGATGGTAATAAGTAAAGAACTGGTGAAATAGTGCATGTGTTTTATTTGGGAGTCTTCCCAATACACACAACTACACATATCTCACTCTACACTTCTGATACATGGTACACGCTTTATGAAGAATGTGTAGAAGGATCTTCCACGTCCTACGGGAAAAAATGCCAAGTAATTGTTTTCATACTTATGTATCTCTATTTTTTCTTTTTGGTTTAGTTGGTTTATTTAGGTATATATCTGCTCATGATTAATAGCAAACGGGACTTATCACGTATGTTTTTAAATAATAAAGTTACCTTTATTAACCCGACGTTTCGGCTACGTTGCAGCAGCCATGGTCACGGGCAGACTCAGTCCCGTTTGCTATTAATCATGAGTATAAATCGCGAATCTCTTAAAACTATATATCTGCTATCATTATTTTATAATTAGTCTGTTTTTGTTCTCAGTGAAACATATTTAATGTAGTAAACTTAATTATTTAAGCATATATTTTTAATTACTGTATCTTTAACTGGATTGTTACTGTTTTGTTTCTTTTAAATAAATAAATTAGCAAAAGAGTCAAATTTAACCATTGCATTAAAAATCGAAAATTTTTATAATTCCACGAACAACTTCACACTATCACCGAAGAGATATTTTACTGATATTTTGCAAAACTAGGCCCCGGTACTTATTGCGACAGATGGCAAGCCGAGTCACCACTTAAAAAATTCTTAACAATGTTTTCCCAGACCGTAATTGACGAAAACTCTTACGTTCTCTCTACCTGAAAAGGGAAATAAGTATACAATAATGGATACGTTGACGAAAGTGTATTCTTAAAAATTTAAGTTACTCAAGCTGTTTGTTATATTAATACTTCTATTTCTTTCATTCTAGCTGTACTTCAAAGTAATGAAGTACTAAGTAAGTAAACCGGAAACTTTATTCATTTTACGGATCGCGACGATTACGAGCGATGCCAGGTCGATTGGCGTTATGTGCAGGTGCTGAGGAGCCTATACAATATAGCAACGATATCTGTTCAAATCGAAAACAAAAAAGGACGAGTCCTATACAGTTGCTCAGAGGAGTGAGATAGGGCGATGTCATCTCCCGAAACTGTTCACAAACACACTGGAGGCCATGTTCAAAACTCTAGATTGGACTGGGACTGGGGTATCAATTCCAATGGCAGATACCTCATGCACCTCCGCTTTGCTGACGACATCGTCATTATGGCGGAATCGTGCAGGATTTGCAGAGAATGATGCATAGCCTTAACGCTGCATCGCGGTCGGTTGGTCACCGAATAAACTTGGACAAGATGAAAATCATGTTACAACGATCAAGTTGTCTCGGGGCCGATTACGATCAGTGGAGAAGTATCTCTATCCGGGCTAGATTTTGCAAAGGGGTAGGGAGTTTCGAGAAGAGTGCAGCTAGGCTGGGCAACATTTGGGAAGCTGCGTCATGTCTTCTCCTCGCCACTACCGCGGTGTGTTAAGACCAGGGTTTTCAATCAGTGCGTCCTACCTGTAATGACATACGGGGCCGAGACGTGGAACATGACAGACGGGCTGGATTACCGACTTAATGTCGCTCAGCGAGCAACGGCACGGTATCTCGTTAAGGGTCAGAGTCCGGAACGAGAATATCCGACAGAGAACCAAAGTCGTAGATATTGGCTATCGATGTTGCAAGCTGAATTGACAGAGGGCCGGCCACATCTGTCGCTGAACTGACGACCTTTGGAGCAAAGCTTTTCTCGAATGGTGACCTAGTCTCGGTAAATGTAGTGTACGACGCCCCCTGCTAGATGGACCGATGACCTGAAAAAGGTTGCTGGTAGTGGTGGCCATGAGTGATCGTGTTTTGTGGCGTAATCTTGGGGAGGCCTACGTTCAGCAGCAGACTGATATAGGCTGAGTGAATGATTGATTATATTTAAATTTACGTTTACCCCGGGTGGGTTAATTGACATTCTTGTTTATCGTATTATGTAAGTAACAATAGTAGCGTAAAAAAAATATTTTTCAGACTATTGAAAATACAACCGAGCATGAGTATACGAATAGATTTGAGTATAACAAAATTGCTTCATGCCAGGTGGACCGATGATCTGAGTGTGTGCAGAGTTCACACCCCGCTTGAGCATGTACTAAAGGAAATAGTGACCTCGGAGATATTAACATTACCAAGGTTATGTCCACCCCAAAGAAGATTAAGAGAATATTTTATATTTTAATGCCGCTTTGAATTTTCATGTAGCAAATAATCATTATTTTGTTACAGAGCGTAACGCCGCAACAAATTCTGGTAAATGCTTCCAAATTCTCTTAAAACTTACAATATCCATCACCGTTTCACCCTTATCATCTATCATACCATTCAGTGTGATACCTTGTGATCCTCCCCTCTCCGATCTCCCACACGTCCAGAAAAATTTCTGGCTATTTTAAAGATGTTAGGTGAGCTTCAGCCCACTCCATTGTTTCAAATCTCGTTTTCCCTCTAATTTTTCTTTCACTTCACTCTTTATCAGCCTCTTTCTTTATATTCCTCTTCTACTCTCTGCATTTCATAATCTGTCACGTTTGCATTCACTCGTTTGCTACCCCGAATTGCTAACAAATCCAACCATGTTTTCTTCTTACCACTCACAACTTCTTTCATACTAGAATCCCACCAACTCGTTGGTTGACTATTCTTTCTTTTGCTTTCTCCACATACATTCAACCAATCTAGCACACTCAACAACTGCATTTTTGAGCACATACCATCTATCCTTCTTCAATTTCCATTCCCGCAATTACATAAATGATTGTCTTGATATTTTTAATTAGGTTCCAAAGAGGTTACAGAAGTCAAAAATAGTCTTCTGTTTTCCTAGCATGTCGTAGAAGGCGACTAAGGGGCTAAGGGACGATGTAATCTCTTGAGCGATAGGCTAGTAACCTGTCATGCATGTTCCATATAACATCACAACCCCAATATTCATGCCAAAAAGTGACCTAGGAGATATTATCATCTCCGAGGCTCTTTCCAGCCTAGAAGTGATTGTAAGATGTGAATAAATATGCATGTTAAAATATAAATGAAATTTCTTGTACCAAATAAGAGTTATTTAGTTACAGAGCCCGAGAACATAACAGTACCAGTACCTGGTAAGAGTCGAACTTTGATTATTTAAACTCTTACTTGTATGCTTTTAGAGTAGGAGAAAACAGAACGAGTAGGATTGACATACGTTTTGACGTTTGGCTGACAGAACACGGTGTCCTCTACCTCTGCCTAGTAGTAAAAATTTCGTGTTTCAAACACCGGGTGTTTATAAGATTGATTGCAGTTGTAGAAAATATTATATCGAACAAATGAAACGGTCTATAGCCGAGAGACAAATAGCTGCAACCAAGAAAATGGATGTTATTAAGTCTGCCTTTGCGGAACATCTGCAATCCCGAAATTCTCTCCTGTGAATGAATGAATGAACGTTTTTACCGTAGAATCGTCCGTGAAACGATTGAAATTAAAAACATAACACATTAAATCGTGAAGAAGCTGTTTGAAATTTTGATGGTAACTCTCAGAAAACCTCCTTTCATTCCTTTCTCTTTCTTCTAACTGCTTTCGTTCCACAATCTCTTTCACTCGCTTTTTTAATTATTTAAATAGAGACATTTTCACAGTCGTCTATGGCGCGTCAACAAAGTCAGCAGCTCAGTGAAAGTTGAAAATACAAATAATTATTTTCAGCTGAATATTTAGTCAATTGTGATGCCAAACTGGCTAAATATGTTCGCTTTGGGATTACATTTGGATCTTCAACTGGAACGAACCGAAGAACAAGGAAGAGAGCAAGAAATTGGAGCATCGATTTCGTTTTTCTTCGGTTGTAGCGTTGGTGTAACCATGGCGATGGAATAACAAGAAGTTCAAACGCCGTGGCATCAGTGTTTGTACTTCAGCCGACATAACCTTAGTGGTAAATGGCTTAATAAAGAAATAAAAAAAATAAAAAATAGAGACATTTTCCGTTCATAATCCCTAACACTCGCATTAGTTGCTTTATTGTTGGCCTTACTTGCCAATAAATCCTGCCATGCTTTTCTTTAATCTTTTACAACCTTTCTTACTACTTCATCCCACCATAGAGCTTGATTCTTTGGGGGAGCATTCGTCCTCTTACGTACTTCACATACTGCGATGGCAGATTCCACCATACCATCCTTCAACACCCTCCAAACATTCTCAATTTCTTCTTCTTTAACCTCTTCATTCAATGTACTAATTTGTTCTTCCACTCTTTTTCTATATCTTTCATTTACACTATCATCTTCAGATTTTGCTACTTATTTTTAAATTTTCCTACTTTTTTCCAATATTCCTACTTTTAGTTATTTGATGTAATAGCGTCTTTAATGTCATAACAAATACATATATGATAATCTAAGTTTTGATATATACTCTTAATATTTTTCCTCAGATTACGATGAGTTTAAAGAACGTAAGTCAAAAACAATCTTCAGCTTTCCAGGCATGTCGTAGTGAACTAGTAAGGAACTATAGGTCAATGCAATCTCTTGGGCGATAGGCTAGCAACCTGTCACCAATGTTCCATATAACATCACAACCACAATATTCATGCTAAACAGTGACCTAGGAGATATTATCATCTCCAAGGTTATGTCCACTCCAAACAAGATTAGCGGATGTAATAATAAATAATAATAATTAATACCGCTATGAATTTTCTTGTACCAAATAAGAATTATTTTGTTACAGTGTTCGGTATCAGACCAGATTCTCGTAAGTGTAGAAG
The DNA here is from genome assembly GCA_030578115.1 of Leucoptera coffeella. Lineage (NCBI taxonomy): Eukaryota > Metazoa > Arthropoda > Insecta > Lepidoptera > Lyonetiidae > Leucoptera > Leucoptera coffeella. Next base: position 284,187 of record JAMBLF010000396.1, read on the forward strand.
TTGACTAAGGACAGCCAAAATGAATAGGATTAACATATGCATTGACACTTGGCTGACAGAACGCGGTTTCAACTTGTATGAACTGACATTTCAAGGCTACACAGCGATGCCACTTGAAGATGATGATTGCATGATTGTATTGATTGCATTGCTTGCTTGATTGATGCAAAGCCGACCCCGAATGTCATCTTTATTCAGTATGTCATGTATTTAATTATGAAACGCATATTCCTAGTCTATTACCATGACAGGTGACCAAACCTTGGTGGTATTTACTAGCACTGACTATCACATGTTCCGAGATATTTTTATATATTCTTGGTAGGTTCCATCCAATAACTGGAAATTACATTACACATTATCCTGCGGGACCTCATCTCTACCTAATTAATTTTGCTCCCATGATTTTTCTGCCAAACTTAGAATTTATCACCAAACATAAGTAAAGCCAGTCATGCCCGATCTGACATCATCTGACTTAACACTAAACATTTCACAGCTACATCCACCGCATTGCCACATTTATAATCTCTTGTACACTTCCATTATACACAAACTCTCTCGCTTGTTCCCCATCCATACCATCCACTAACAAAGGGTAACCAAGGGTATGAAGATACCCTTTCTTTTACATCTTTCGAGAACCTTCCAGTTTGTGTAACCAACACTTAATCTCACGCATGGACTCTAACAATCGTGAAGAGACATTCCTAGATAAATACACAGATCAACATGGTCTAGTTTCAATTAAACCAAAATGACTAATTACTACCTAATCAAACCAATATAATTTTTTTGTTAAGACACCTATGCATAAAAATAAACCTTGTTAAAGTCCATATCTAGTCTGATAATAAACTTTTAGTTAAAGTTAAATTCAAAGAAAAACTTAGAAGAAGATGAAAAACTCTAACAACAAAACCTTTAATTTTTTACTAAAAATTATAAGAGACTTAAAATTAATAATAATCCGTGGATCTACCTAAGACTCTCTTGACACATCTGCAGCGGTTCTGCATACTCAAAACGAACTTGTCAATATACTATACAAAATACTGTCCCAAGTTCTGCTAAGATGCAAGAAAAGCTAGTTTTCATTCTCAATATCTTCAGGGAAATTGATTGAGGTCCTCAGTGCCGTTCCACCACTTCCCCCGTGGCACGATAACGTGACCTAAGCCTGGTAAAACGCTCTGACTGGTCCCCAAGGCTTCAGAGACGGCAATTTGGGTAGCGCCAGCTTCTATCAGGCACACTGCTCTTAACATTTCGTTCCTGGCGAAGTGTCTACGTGGCATGATTAAATGAACACCGGAGATCCGTTTGACATAGATTTATAGAAATTTATGGAGTTTCAATTAAGTTATAAGGTCGTTAAGATTTACTTCTGTGGAAGAAATTCGATGAATGCGATTTTCATCTAAAACAAAACCTTTTACAAGCAAATTTGAATTTCTAAAAACAATGTTTTTATATTCTGTCTTCAACAGATTTGATTAGAATGTAAGGTTGTTCTTTTCTTCTTTTGCTTTTTCCACTTACGTTTAAGCACTCTACCTTACTCAACCACTGCACCCTTGAGCACATACCATTCTTCTTCAATTTCCATTCCCTCCATCACCTGTATGCAACTTAATTTAATCGTCATTGAAAAATATTTCAACGCAGCTCAGTTGTTTGGGGCTTGACTCTGAATCAGTAAGTGCAGGGTTCAAATCTCGTTTGAGCATGTACCAATGGAAATGAGTTTAATGAATTTTTATCTAAATTTTTTTACTACGGTGAGGGAAAAGATCGTAAGGAAACCTAATAGGCAATAGTTAGTGCTTGTAATTACCACCTGTCACATTGAGTACTAACTATCTGGTCAACAAGTGGGTTGGAGGTGGCCATAGAATTACTTACTTTGCAATTGCGGAGATGGACACCTGAACCTCTGACTACCCTGCAAGGGTTAATGGTCGTTTCTTTAATCTCTTTTTAGGTGGACAGAACCTCGGAGATGTAATATCTCCTAGGTTCTGTCCAACACCTACTGTCAGTTTTTAGCAAGAATATTGGAGTTGTCATGGCATAGTGGCACATAGATGACAGATTGCTAGCCTACCGCCCAATAGATTCCAGTTACTCCTAGTCCCTTAGTAACCTTCAAGATGCCGGGAAGAACGGCAGCTAGTTAGCATTATTTTTACGACTAGCACGGGGTCTCTACGTAATATTTAACGCAAAATATTGTTTCACAGATCCATTTCCAGACGAAAAATCACAAGAAGAAAGACTTCTTGTAGAGTCTAAGGAACACGGTAAATAACAAAGCAGCAGCCTTTCTTCTCTTCATATAGAAAGAAGTGATTATACAATAATCATTTTATGGGCCGTATTGGAGTCGATTCAAAATGTTCTGTTGGCATTGTATAGATTCCTGTGAGATCACGGATTCCCATCTGTTCCGATCCTGACAGACCACTTCCGCTACATTGACACTTATACACCTCCTCATACACACTCGGCGATTGTATTATTTATATTGAGGTAAAGGGGTCACATGACCAAAATAGTTTGGGAATCCCTGGTCTAAACGAATTGAGATTTTGATTTTTTAGAGACCCCTGACTTCTAATAAGAAAGGTCCAGGTTAGAATCCCAGCCCCAGCATTTCTTATTGAATTAAATTTTAAAATGTTTATTTCATTTACGTAATTTATAGTCGCTATCGGTGAGGGAAAACAGCGTGAGGAAATCTACTTATCTGAGGATAAGTAATAGCCAGTGCCTATAGACGGCGATACGGTTTACTACCTGTCACGATGGGTGCTGTCTATGTAGTGCAACTCGGCCCTCTAGTGTCCCGTACCTAAAATTCCTTCGAAATTTCGGAGATAGGCACTCAAGCCTCTGACTTCCGCGTCACAATAAAAAGGGAGTGGGTATACCCAAGTCGTGAAACCTATGCATGTACATATTAATTTCTATTCTTTTATCGCATTTTCTAAGGAGCCGATTACTTTTGTATCTAAGGCGATATACTAGTCAGCTATAACGTTAGATAATTAC